>OX336372.1:36485824-36530140 GCA_946902895.1 Fragum fragum
ATATTTTGTAAAGATAGCGATACAACATATTGTATTTGGTTTGATCTGCAGAGGAAATCTTCATATTTCACGAGACCGAAGATCAATTGATGTACCAATTTTTCTCCCCCTCCGAGAGTTTTGTATCACAATCGTAACTTAGTATTCCATTTATAATATACCTTCATTTTTATTAAACAATTTAAATAAAATATTTAAGAATGTATTTCCATTCTGATTACATGTATTCCAATTATGGTGCTTTCTAAATAATGAAGATGACGTCATATTAGACTACCTTATATCATATGGAACATCAAATGCGAATCTTTTTCAGTTTCTTTTTCTGCGTTTTCTGTGGAATGCTGTTGATTGATTGAACTTTTAACAGTACTTCAGTCATATCACGGCGGCAGAGCATTTAGCCATGGATTCCTGGTATTTCTCACACCAATACGACCATTACATCCTTTCCGAGTTTCCAGCTGCTCATTCCTCTTAGGTTTACGATTATCTACCCATTAGTGGGGGACAAATGTCGGAAAGGATATTCGCCATGGCCGGGGATCGAATCCGGGACCCCATGAACAGCAGTCTTACGCACTACTGTGTGGAATGTATATATTTTTCAAGAAATATTTATAGGTGTATAAACAAATTCTATCCACTAGATATCATCTATTTGGGCGCCACAGGAAATCTGACTATTGACAGGGACGGGAGAGAGTTTTACAGAGATGTTGTGAATTTTGCGGATAGTTAGACTGGCAAACCTGTCACGTCTACGCTATTCTCTGAAATCTTACATCGTACGTTTAAGACAGGCACGCCAGTCAAGCGAATGGTCAGGTGATTCTAGGGAGTGTGGTCATTTTGACGTATTCTGAACTGATCTATATTTTACAACGTGGACCACCAAACAAAGAAATGTGATAATATTATCACCACGAATGTGTTAATTTGACAAACCCTTGTCATTGTAATATATAGGTTTTTGACCGGAGATTGTAAAGGTTGTATAGCTGCGTTTTCCATGAAAATAAAAAAAAAACGGAGATGAAAAATATTGACATGTTAGTTCTCCTATCAAGCATAATTATGGCCTACAAAAGTGACGGATCGCTGGCCCCATTACTGTTTTTCGACATATCAGTTCGGCTGTGGGAATAAACGATACTATTTTCTTTAAATATGTGACCAGAAACTTAAAACAAAGAGGAATTCCCTTGTTGCGAACTAAACGTCGTCACTACAACTTGAAAAAACCGTAGGGCCGACCATTAAGTCTCAAAAAAACAGCAAAAATACTTCAGATACATATCAAAGAAAATGAATGATTGATTTGGTCGCTAGAATTTTTGCCCGACATCGGCGATCCGTCTACTGTCGGTCATTATATGTAGTTCGTCGTTTTCATTTTCTTTTCCTAACAAAAGACGCAGATTCTGATCAGCTGAAAATTTGTTTTATACCTCATCTAACAGAATGAGTATGAAAACATTTTGTATTCTTGCGCAAAAGTAGTTCCCTTAAACCCTTTTCTGTTTTATGAAATTTTAGACTGTCCAATTCGAAAGAGTTTGCAGATGACAATAAAAAATGCATGCAATTTGAAATCTGACCATCCTATGTGGTAGAAAATATTGTGGAAAAAGGAGAAATTGTTTGTTACAAGCAATTTCTCCTTTTCCACAATGTTTTCTCAAGTATAAAATCAAAGTGACGTAAAATCCCGGGTTTGATCAGGAAAGGGTTAACCCATACCCACACACGCTTTTTGACATTTCCATGAGAAAAGGCTTTGGAAAAGATTGTAGACAATGAAGAAATTGCTTGTTACAAATTTTCTTTATTCACAATGTTTTCAACCTAAAAATAAATAAATAAGATTTCATAAACTGAAAATTGTCGTCTGCACCTTCATTGAATTTTGAGGTCTGGAATTGGGTTTAAAAAATTATACACTAAAACGTCGGAGGCTAGAAAAGGATGTAATGGTAGTCCTGGTGTGAGAAATACCAGGATTCCATTGTTAGGTGCTCCAGCAGCCGCGATATAACTGAAAGATTGTTGAAATGGTCGTAAAACCCCATTCAAACAACACATACTTTTCGCATTTCCAAGTCTATTTTCTCTTGATACTAACCATTTACTACTTAATCCCCCGTTCAAATGGTCGCAAAGAAAATTGTTCGGGAAAACAATTTGTAAAATGAAGACATTGGTTTTACAAGCACAATCTTTATTATCTACAATAATTTCTGTCAAGAAATAAAAGGGTTTTTTAATCACATCACTTAAAATTGTCGCCTGGAAGGGCTATAATTTTGGACCAGTCAAATTTTGGGTTAAAAACATCTCAGGAAGTCCTGCGCTATGCATTTTTGCATGGCGGATTATGTTAGATTTATTGATTGCATTGGGTCTAACGCCGCTTTTAACAGTATCGAGCACCTAACAATAGATTCCTGGTATTTCTCACACCAGTACTACCACTACATCCTTTCCTAGCCTCCAGCTGCTATCCCACTTAGGTTTACGATTATCCACCCATTGTTGAGAGACAAATGTCGGAAAGAATATGTGCCGCCGCCGGGGATCGAGCCCATGACAGGATTATGTTTGAGAAGGTAATGTTGGGGAATATAACGTGGGGGTATACAGAATATAACATTGGAAATTATAACGAGGGGAATTGTAATGTCGGGGAATATAACATAACAGAAAATAACACGAAGAAACGTAACGTGGGAGGTTGTAACCTGGAATAATACAAGACATAGAAATATAATGCGGAAGAATATGACGTTATGGAATACAACCTGGATGAATATAAGGTTGGAGAATATAACGTGAGAGAACAGAACATGGAGGAATAAACGTATGGAATATAACGTTGAGACCACAACGTGAGAAATAAAATGTGGGTGAAAATGACATTGGAAATTTAACGCGTGGAATATAACGTTGGGGTAAATGACGTGGGGGAAAATTGAGGAAAATAACTAAGGGGAGAATATAACCTGGACGGATATTAGGTCGGAGAATATAAGGTGTGGAATATAACGTTGGAGAATATTACATGTGGAATATAACATAGGGAAATATAACGAGAGAGAGAGAGTATATGCAACGTGTGTAATAAAATATGGGTGCAATGTAACGTGGAAAAATCTAACGTAATGTGGAATGTTGATTGATTGAATGGGATTTAACGCCGCTTTTAACAAAATTTCAGTCATATAGCGGCTGGAGCACATAGCCATGGATTCCTGGTATTTCTCACACCCGTACTACCTCTACAACCTTTCATAGTCTTCAGCTGCTATCCCACTTAAGTTTACGATTATAAAACTATTGGTAATAGACAAATGTCAGAAAGGATATGTGCCGCGGCCGGGGATCGAACCCATGACATCCCATGATTGAAGATTAGGATTACCAACTGCGCCATGACGGTGGCTGTAATGTGGAAGAATGTAACGATGGAGAATATATTGTGTAGAAAATAACGACGGGGTTATAACGTGTGAGAATATAACGAACCTGAGAGAATATAACTTTTGGAATATAACGGGGAAATATAATGTGGGAGAATATTATAACGTTAGGGAATATAACGCGATAGAATGTAGCGAGGGGGATATAACTATTGGGATTATAACGTGTGGGGGGATAATATGGAGAAATATAAGGTTGGAGAACTCAACGTTGTGTTAGCTTGAGGGTTATAAAGTTAATAAGTTATATTAACTTGAGGGTTATAACGTGGGAGTATATAACGATGGGGTGTATAGCAAGGGAGAATATAACGTTAGAAATGCATTGTGGGGGATTATAACGCGAGCATTAAAATGTGGGAGAATATAACAGGGGAAAATATAACGTTGGGAATCTGTCGTTTGGGGGAATTCAACGTTTGGGGATATAACGCAGGCGTATATAACGTGGGGGTATATAACACAGATTATAACATAAGGAATCTAATGTGGGGGATATAACGTTCGGGTATATAACGAGGGGGAATATAACATGGGAGATTATCACTTGGGGACTTATAACGTGGGTAAAATAACTTAGGACAATATAACTTGGGGGATCATATGGTTGGAAACTTTGCAATACAACACTTGAATAATCTTGTTTGGTAGTTGTTTTCGACCAAGTTTTGATTATATTGAAAATCTGTAGATTATTAATCAATCAGTTAAAATGAGGATGCTACAGTAAACAGAGCCTATTTTTTTTCTAAAAGTGGTCTTTTAGCTTCGTCTGGTGAGAGAAAATACATGACTCACTTCAAAGTTCAACATTATTTGTTTCTTCGATTATATATCATAATCAATAGCAGGAGGTTTAAATTAACTAAGATTATCACTTACTGAGATATTTATCAAATTGGTTCAATATTTATTTTTCACCACGTGTTACTAATATTTCACGTAACTAAAGAGAATGTCTTAATATCGTTTACATACGAACTAGCTTTAATGAATATCGATGATGTATTTTAGAGTGAAGGTTGTTAAATAAGTTATCTTCCCTTTCTAATACACCTTTTTCTTATCATTTATTAAATTCATGAACACAAATAATGGAAATTTGAAAGCAATAAAAAGCAACAAGTTGCTACCTACTACAAAGCAAGTAAACATCTCAAAGATTTTATTATAAAGAATATTGTATTAGAGATAAGCCGGTCCATTAAAGTAGTATTTCTTCATAATCTTCTTTAACCCTTTCCCACACAATCCCTCCTTTTAACGATCCTTTTTTTTTTTTTTTAATTTATTATTATTATTATCATCATTATTTGAGAACATTATGTTCCTACGGGCATGGATTGATTCGTTTTTATGACAAGGAGTTATTCTAAGCATGCTTTCGGCGAAAACTTGATAAATTACTATGAGCCGTTGTCACTACTTCTTGTTTTTCGCGGCTTGTCAGTGAGTGTTTTCTATAGACGGAATATCGGATGAAAGTGATTTTCAAGAGCAGCTTACGATGGTTTTTATCTTTTTGATTTAATTTTTACGGGCGGGGAGGAATAAGGGAAAGTGGCAATTTTCGTCAGTTGTTTAACCGACTGTGTTTTGTATAAAATATTGATTTCTTCACTGTGATACAAAAACCGCGTAACTATTTACGTTATAGATCTACTAACAGATCTTCTAAATCTTTTTAAACACGATTCACCAACCTATTCTAAACTTTAGAATGAACTAAATTTAGAGAAAATTCTTCATTATTCCAAATCTAATACCTACCGCACTAAATACGCATTATTAATGTAAAAAATGGCCCCCGTTCGCTGCATTATAGTCCTAAAACATTTTTGAAGGCAGAATAATGTAAAATAACACGAAAAGAGGGGAATTATTTCCCTTTGTGTAAAATAAAGGTTGTCTGTCGCATCCGACATGTATGACGTCACTGATATCGTCGAGTATTCTAAGTTCGTGAGTATCCTAAGTTCGTGACGTAACTTAATTCGTGATTTTCTCTCGTGCTTTTGTTCTGACGGCGAACCCCGAGTTGTCAAACAGCCTCACACAACTGTAATATCTTTTCAGTAAATAAACAGCCAAAGATGCACTTCAAACAGGTAAGATATACTTAAAATATGATAAAACACTTAAATAATGGTTATTTACCAAAAGCATTTTTTAAAAACACTTTAAATGTCCACAAAATGCAAAATGTTGAGGTGACAGCTTTTTTGAAGGCGTTCCTGTGTTTGGTTACAATATGGCTGCCAAGGTCAAGTGATTTCTGGGAAATTTAAGGCCAAGCCTACGAAATTTGGGGGTTCTTTAGATAATGGGGTGCTTAAACGCTGGAAGTTATTGTTAATTAAAATTCTTTGCAGTCCTTTGCTAAATATATCTAGATTTATTCCCATTTCGCGAATATAAGATTCTCAAAGATCATTTATCACTGTTATATGTAAAACCAAAGACATAAATGAATATGAATGCATGTTACTCTATGTCTCTGGTATAATAGTTGTATGTTTAAATGCTCAAATAATTATGTTCCTATCTGTACAGGTCTAGTTCTCTTAAGAAATAATTTTATTTCCTTTGACTTTATGATAAATGAGGAACAAAAGTGGAGTTAAAATGATTTAATTTATTATTTTTTCTGTTTCAAATATGGATTAATAAAAAGAATCACAACAAGAAATTATTCATTTCAGACAATTCAATCTCTTTTCAGGCAAACCCACTAAAGACTAATGTTAAATACAGACAGTATACACACACTTCCCTGACAGATGCTTACCTTGCAGTTAAGGAAAAGAACTTTACTGTATCTAAAGCATCAAGCGTTTTTCAAGTACCAATGCAAACCCTGCGCGACAGAGTCCTTGGAAAAATCGATATTGTCACTGTAACTACTGGTAGGGCACATGTGCTGTCATTAGAAGAGGAAGCCAAGCTTGTAAATCAGCTCCAGGATATTGCAAATCTAGGATATGGATACAGCAGGCAAGCAGTTGTGAACATAGCAAGTGACTATGAATATGAACTTGGCAAACGTTCTCAAAACACTCCATTGACATTGAATTGGTTTGTTAGATTTGCAGGACGATGGCCAGAAATAAGAGTTGTAAAGCCACGTGCACTTGACATACAGAGAGCAAAATCTACATCAAGTAAAGTTGTAGACACTTATTTTGAAGAACTTGAGAAAATACTTATTAAATATAATCTGAAGGATAAACCCCACCTGCTATTCAATGTTGATGAAAAGGGCATTATCAAAGACCATAAACCACCCTATATTGTTGCTGGAAGGGATTACCACCCGCAAGCTGTTACTGCAGGACGTTCCAAGACAACAACTTTATTTGGTTGTGGAAGTGCAGCTGGACTTGCAATACCCCCTTACTTTGTTTTCTCAGGGAAACGCATGTTGCAAGAGTTGATGAGTGGTGCTACCCCAGGAGCAACTGGCACCGTCTCAGAGACTGGCTTGTCTAACTCAAATGTTTTTCAGAAATATTTACAAGAACATTTCATTAATTTTGTGCCCTGTCGTGATCCTGGTCAGCATATTCTGCTGCTATTAGATGGCCATAAATCCCATATTTCTATTGGCCTACTAGAATGGCCAAAACCCATGAAATTATTCTATTTATTTTACCTGCCCATACATCCCATATCTTACAGCCTTTGGATGTTGGTTGCTATGGACCATTCAAAAAGATGTATCATAATGAATGCCACAAGTTTATGCGCGACAGTTATAATACTGTGACACGTAATGACATTTGTGGCTTAGCATGTAAGGTATATTCAAGAGCACTGTCTGCCGAAAATCTTTTTTTCAGCTTTCATGAAAACTGGTATTTTTCCTTTTAACAAAAATATTATCCAAAAAGAGTCTACCAAACCAGCTGAAGTATTTAATGATAGAAGTATCTGATATTTTGGAAAATGAAATATCTGGCATTACTAATAGCAATAGCCAAAGAGCTCATTCTCCGTCAAAGGTTTTGTCTGCAAGGCTAAGCAATGTCTTAAATGTAAAAAAACAAAACAATAATTCACCAAGAAAATATCTTGGAAAAATTGTATCTGGCCAGGAAATCACAGAAACAAATATCAGTAACAAAATCATGGAACACAAGGCCAAGTTTAACAGATCTAAATCATTGAAGGGTGGAAAAAAAACCAAAGGTGGTAAACATGTTATTGTTACAAAAGAATCAAATAAGATAAAGAGAGAGAAAACCCAAGTTAAACAGAAAAACAATGTTAATTTTGATAAAGAAAATGAGCCAGGTCCATCACATATAAATCTTGCTATTGATTCATCTGAGAGCGAGAGTGATATGGAAATAAGTGATGACGATAAATGCTGTGTCTGCAAACAATTTACACCATCTGAGGTACAATGCAGTCTGTCAGTTATATTCACAAAATGGGTTAAGTGTGATGGAATTGGGTGTCCTCACTGGGCACATTTAAAATTTTGCACAGACGTTTCTGTTATTAGAAGGGGTGACACCTTCTTCTGCATTCACTGTAAAAAAGAAGAATAACAATCTTTATGCCTTTCATCATACTTTGCTTGAACTTTTTATCTGTTTTAATAAATAACATTTTTTTGTTCATGATATTTTGTTTGACTTTGTCTTTTGTCAGAAACCAATTTTTAATCAGTTTGGCCAAATGATCAGAGTGTAATGTGACGTCATAAAAGTCTACTGATGACATCACGAACTTAAGATATTCAAGATGGCTGCAATGTAGCTGTTTTGGCACTGTAATGTTGACCATTTGTGTGTTTTATGTTAGAAATTTAGTTTTAAACTAAAGAAGAAGAATTTTACTAACAGGTAAGAAATACATTTCCACCCTTTCACTGCGATTTTAAGTCAGCAATGCACGTTTTTGCTTAAGGTCACGAACTTTGAATACTCGAGTATATTTCTGACGTAATATAAAATAATGTTTACATTGGTGACAGAAAGTTCACTCTTGCAGCTCTTGTCATAGTAATATTTACCGATGATTTCAAAATGGATTTAAATCTTTATGCCTTTCATCATACTTTGCTTGAACTTTTTATCTGTTTTAATAAATAACATTTTTTTGTTCATGATATTTTGTTTGACTTTGTCTTTTGTCAGAAACCAATTTTTAATCAGTTTGGCCAAATGATCAGAGTGTAATGTGACGTCATAAAAGTCTACTAATGACATCACGAACTTAAGATATTCAAGATGGCTGCAATGTAGCTGTTTTGGCACTGTAATGTTGACCATTTGTGTGTTTTATGTTAGAAATTTAGTTTTAAACTAAAGAAGAAGAATTTTACTAACAGGTAAGAAATACATTTCCACCCTTTCACTGCGATTTTAAGTCAGCAATGCACGTTTTTGCTTAAGGTCACGAACTTTGAATACTCGAGTATATTTCTGACGTAATATAAAATAATGTTTACATTGGTGACAGAAAGTTCACTCTTGCAGCTCTTGTCATAGTAATATTTACCGATGATTTCAAAATGGATTTAAATTCTAAGTGAAAAGGATGCTAAAAGAGGAAAGTCTTTGCCGCGTTTTTAGATGTTCTTCAAAGAACTCGGAACCGAAAATGACAGGATGGGAGTTTGGAGAAAAGGGCAGATTGTCATTTCATCTCAAGCAGTGGAAAGCTTGGTGCATTTTCAATCAAGATTCTTTTGCTTGGGTGCTGATACTTTCTGCAATGCAACACGGATTTTAGTCAAGTTGCAATCAACATCCTAAAAAATATCTATATTGTCTGGAATATTTGAAAAGAGTTCGACAGAAGATTGAGGTGGGCCATGTTGAATTTTGAGTTAAAGTTTTGTTCTTCTTATTGTTTTTTTTGTGTTTTTTTTTTAGTTTTTTTTTTCTGCTCAAAATAAAACAATTATCGGAATTAATGCTAGCCTTGCACAACCGCTATTTATTTTTCCATCGCCGTCTTCAATTCGAACCGCTGGGCCGCGACAGGTTTATGATTGATGATAATAATAAAGATAATAAAAAGCCACCAAAATTTTTCTACGTAGTCATAGACAAATATAAATAATCACCAAACATAGAGATGCCATTTCATTTTTTCATTATATTTTTAATCACTGTAGTGTAACCCTTTCGTTTTGACGATCGACTTCCCCCCCCCCCTCGGCCACAGCGATCCATATAAGGTTTTGATGAAGGATAATAATCCGTCCTAATTATTCGATTTCGACCCATTTTTGTGTTAAAGACTAATAATTTGGCGATATATATTTTTTAATTTGGCTATATGATGGGTTTAAGGGTTAAAGGCTGGCTACTATTTTGAAATGCGCTTTTAAGAAGTCGGGGAACCAGTGCAGGTGCCCGGTCGCTTATGCAATATACAAACCGTTCTAATTGAAGTCTGTTCTAAATTGTGTTAGTGAATACGAACTTTAGTCTATTCTCGGAATAGTATGAACCTTACTATTTAGCCTGGACCAAATTCTAAAATTTAGAAAAGTTTAGTGAATACGGGCCCCGTTTTGTGAATCTTTCCTTCAACGAAGACATACTCCTATGGTTGTGGAAAGAATTATTAGTAAGTCTCTACTAAAAAGTCCGTGTTAGTAAAAGACAAGAATTGCAGCCACAGACCATTAGTACCTCCATTTTTTTGTGGGTCGTATTGATTAAAAACTGGCGTCTATCGTTCAAAAAAACATGTATATGAGTTTTAATTTTTTGCTAAAGAATCGATAAGCTTATCGACGATTCCATTCATGTGAGATGCCTCTTTTAACCCATTTCCACACAGTGGCGCTTTTAGACCCCAAGAGCTTTGGAAAGCATTGTGGAAAAAGAAGAAATTGCTTGTAACAAGCAATTTCTTCGTTATCCACAATGTTTTCATTTCAAAGGTAAAAAGAGTCCAAAATTTTATAAGCTTTCAATATTGTCTGCAATTCCTTCAATTTAGACCAGTCTAAAATTTAGCCGTCTAGTAATGGGTTAAGGCCAGTTAACTAAGCGAAAAATAACACCGGGCTACAACCGGAATATATTGGCCTATTTTACCAATGTTACCTTGCTGTTTACGCTTTTAGATCGTATTTTGTAACGAATATTTCAATAAAGAACTACAATTTTTTTCAAAAATCGTTGATTTACCGGGTCTATTGGTTACGCCATCCTTATAGTTTCAGGAGAGAGTGACTATTTTGATTGCGCAATATTATCTGAAATTTTCTACACAGCTTAACAAACCAAGGGGACTTTAACACCTCAATATTATAATCGAAAGACTTATAACAAGCACTCTGAAGTATTGCATGACAATACCAAGTCCCCTACCGGCTTTATATATATATCCCTAGAGCGGTATCTTTTTTAGGTGGTAAAGGGATTACTATCCCTCCAGAATATTTCAGTTGTATCAGGTTTTATAAGCAATTCTTAAACACACTAATATACACACAAACATAAAAATAGGCGTCACTTTTTGTTGTTTGCCAAATCATACTTCATAAAGTCATCTGTTCCAAGATTGATTGATTGAATGGGGTTTAACGTCGCCTTTAACAGTATTTCAGTCATATCGCGGCGGCTTGAGCACCTAACAATGGATTCATGGTATTTCTCTCACTAGTACTACCACTACATCCTTTCCTAGCCTCCAGCTGCTATCACCCTAACTTCCTTTAGAAGCCTTGTACTGCATTTAAACTCGATAATATTAATATGTAACTTACTTTGCAAAAGCATCAATATCTTGCTCAAAAAGAAATAGAACTCGTTCTGTAACCCATCAATGCTGACTCACTAAACCGAATTTGGTTATACGGTGTCTGTACGGCTCGAGTGTCACCATTTTCAACAACAGGGAGAAAATGATTGTTATATATCCAGACAACAAGCCTCATATCTTATAATATTTCCACTTTCATAACTAGATCAAATTAATATTGAAGAGATGAAGAGAGTATTTTTTGTTTTCGTGGATTTATGAACCGAAAAAACTAATCACACTGTATGAATGCGCGAAGCGGATTCATACTCAAGTGTGTTTAGGTTTTTCGGATCATACCTCCATGAAAACAAAAGTATTCTCTTCATTTCTTATAATTCAATAGCATCGAGCGAGACAGCAAATATTTTTAAAAACTTGATACCTTTTTTGTATGGAACAATTTTTGTGTGGAAGCATACAAAATCGCTGCGTGCTCAAAATTATTTTCGTGGAGTTATGAATAATCATTTTCGATCAATCAGAACGCCCGTTTCTGATAGATGAAATTGAAACTATATTCTTCCAATGTAAAGCTTAAGAATATATCATAGCTCTTTTCCTGAAATTCTACAATCTTAAGTTTCATCTATTGCAAGAGCAATATCAAAAAAAGTATTACATTTCATTTAATTACAGTTTGACTCACCATGGTTTTATCTAGATACACCTATTGAATATTTTATGGCGATGATTATGTGCATTCACATTTTAGATAAATGACTTAAAATCGTTTTCAGTATTGCCTAGATTTGTGTGACTTTTTGAATTTGAGTAAGGAATGTTAAGTTAGTTATAAATTGATTTGTGAAAAACAAAAAAATGAAAACAACCCTGAAATCTAACAGAATGGCATTAAATCGGTTTAACATATTGTTAGTTTCGTCTATAAAAGGAGTGATCTGTTTGTCCGAAAAAAAAGATATTCATACCTCGATGAACAAAATTTTGAGTACGCAGCAGTTTTGTATCCTTGCGCACAAACTTATAAAAAGTTGTGTTTTCCCCCGCCTGATGTCATCAAATTATAAGAAATGAAGGGAATACTTATGTTTATATCAATACTTAAGTATGGAACCGCTTCTCGTATTATTACAGTGGGGTTAGTTTTTTCGTTTCATACCTCCATGAAAACAAAACATATTCTCTTTCTTTTTTATACTAGACCCGACTTGTGGTTGACCAATCGAGGGCATCGCCAATTTATCACCGACATGGCAGTTTGACTTAGGATATGAACTACGTTACTTTGTAAAATATATCGCCATACGCATACATATAAAAAGGTAACCCGTTTGTTTGGCGCCTAATTGATTGAAAAAGCTATAGATACGACGGTTAAGTCCTAAAACTATCAAGAAAAATTTACAAAATGTCGGATTTCAAAGTTGATTTCCGGTCCATAAAAAGCTATTTGATTGGTCAATTTAAGGATCGCTGACTCAGCTCACTAAGCTCCAACAGGAAGTTCCACACAGATATTACACGACTCTGTTTACATTTTATTTACAACTAGTAACATGTTTGCACTAAAGTTGAATAGTTAGTTTATGACATAAACGTTGTAACTAAAGCTTATTCAAGCCGTTATCCACTGATAATTGATTTCAATCAGAATGTCAATTGACGGATTCCGGCTGTCAAAGAGAGAGAGAGAGAGAGAGAGAGACAGACAGAGAGACAGAGAGACAGAGAGACAGAGAGACAGAGAGACAGAGACAGAGAGAGAGAGAGAGAGAGAGAAGAATCAAGCGATCAAATAGTTCATTTATTTAGACCAAAAGTATTCTTTGAACTCCGATATTCGCCGACATTTTTGTGAAGCATTTTAGTTGGTTGGTTTGGTGACCGGCGTAACTACAGCTTGATTATGGTAGGTTGTTTCGTTGTGTCCCCCCCGCCCACTTTACTGGCAATAATAAAAAAAGTCGGATCAATGTCTACAGGCGTTCTGGAAACTGATTTACGAATAAATAGGGCGGACAAAGTGAAAGTGTAAAGTCCCGTTTGATTTCCCCGGTAGAGGTCTAATAAATTGTTTAAAAGGAGAACTAATCAGTATTTGTTAGATGAAATCTGGACAATCAATAATATGTATATATATAAATACAAAACCCACACAAGATGTCAATGGATTGCTTGTTTGACCTAATCAAGACAAGAAGACCTGATTTAGTTGAGGACCTCGGGTCATTTGTTTAGCGTGAAAATGTCCAGACGTGTCAACATTGAAGGCTCTTTTGGAACTTTACCAGGTCATTATGTCACCAAGAGATATAACTTGATGATACACAGATAATATATTCTAACATATACACGGAAGAAGTTTTCGGTATGATTTTCAATGTATAGATTGATTATTTTGATTGTGTCCCAATTTTGTCTCATATCGAAAAAAATTCTGATTTCTTTTCATTTCGATAGTACAAAAATAAGAATTTCTTTCTTACAGACTACACTGTCTAGTATCTTGTGTGGCATTCATTCGCCCATATTAGCGACGCCAAAAGAGAATTGCTAGTTGCACTAGGGATGAATAGCGTTTGACCTATTCAAATAGGAACCAGTGAAAAACATAAATTTAAACATCATATTCTTAAATCTTCGCAGACAATATAGCTTTTACTACCGGCTGCTTTTCACAAAAGCAGCTTATACATGAGCAATTAAAGTTTGTCACCTGATAAAGTTCTGTAAGAGATATAGTTGGTATATTGAAACCAAACAAACTTTTCAGTTGATAAAAGTCGCTAAGCGAAAGCCTCAGACATTTAAAAGATCGGTCTTTGATTCGGTCAAAATTAAAGGTCATGTACTCGTTGCAAAGGTATTTTATATAGAAGTATGAGCAAAGTTTAAAGACATATCTTCTCCTAAAACACACAACAAAATCAATAAAAAATAATACCCGAGGCCCAAATGCATAAATAAATATGACAATGGTAAGTATCAAATCAAAATAATTCTTTGCAATAAGCCTACAATTAATGAAAGAGTTTCAATATTTTAAATTGTGATCCACCACAATTCAAGGTTTGTTTACAAATATTATGACGTCAGGTGTGACGTTTTAGTCATTAGTGAACATGTCCGGAGAAGAATCTGGTACATTCGTCTTGATCTCAAAATGTAATCAAACTCATGTTGAAATCGAGAAGAAATCACAAAATACTTTTCAGAGAATTTTACTCTCCTTTACCTACTGACATTATGAAGGCTCTTATTTGCTTTAGTGACCAAATAAATGATAGATTTTTTAGACTGTTTGTCCTTTCTCGGAGGGAAGATATGGCTTTTAGATTCTGTTGATTTATTGTGCCCAAGACCAAAGCCAAAGTTCCAAGGTCATTGTACTTGATGCCACGTTAGAGTCAACTACCACCTTAGAACATTTTCCAAATTTGATTGTTCGAAGTAGAATACATCGACAAATATAAGCAATGTTTAATTTTTCATGAGTAGATCGAAGATCAAGATTATGTAATGGTAGCAACTACTGAATCCATACATACAATCTGAAGGCTCTTGAAGAAATTGGTAATGTCCGTAAGGTAAGAGTTTTGACAAGTAGGTCAAAGGTTAACTTTAAAAAATGGTCTTTATACAGGGATTCTATTGGTAACAGATCTAACACACAAGCTTTCTTCACTGTCAGTCTCGGTCGGCTACTACAGCACTCAATTTTCTATCCTACACTATATCATAATAGTAAAACCATATATCAATTGAACCGAGGTAAAATTAGAAAAAAATCATGTCCATCCAAACATTAAAGTGATAGTCTACACAATGATTTAAGAAAGACAGATAGATTCTTTCGACGACAAGTGATTTTTCAACATTGCATTATTATCGATATGGTAATTTTTTCTCCTTACGGGCATTAAAAATTGCTCGATATTTTAATAATACTAATCACCATTAAAATCAGTTGATCTGGCAGTATATCTTAATGAAGACTCAATCTATCATCTTGCATTATGAACTATTCATTTACCATTTTCTGTACCATCCTTGTTTTTTAACATCAAACGTACACGTGCGATTCTTATTTACAATATATCATCTGTTTGATCTCTATATTTGTGCTTTTTACAAAACTCCCATCATAAGAAAAAAACATTCGTAACGGATTCAATTTATTCTAAAACGTTTCGAAATGAGCCATGGTCATTTTGATGACAAAATGGTATAGACGCGTGGGGAGGTAATAACGTTATTTTTGTTGTTAAAAAACAAAGAAGATAAATAAAATCATTGAAATGCCAGGTAAAATTAGCCACGGAAGTATTTTAGGGAAGGTGACGCCTCATGCCAGTATAATTACAGACTAATTTGTTACAGCTTTCTAATCAACGTTGTTTGCTCTCGGTAACGAAAGGACTTAAGTTTTAACATTTTTGTGATATTTAGACAAAACAGCGAAAAGGGAAGCTACGAAAAAAGAAATTAGTGAGAAAAAAAATAATTCTCTAGCTTTCTATTTTCCTATTGCACACAAGATGCACACGCCCTATAAATATATAATTGTGAGATGATTCCAACTGTATATAACAGTTTCAAAACAATCAAACAGAAGGCTTAACTAGGAGTTTAAATAAAAAAAGGACCATGGTGGCCCTAAATCGATCACCCGTGGCATATGCAAATTACTGTCCTCTTTTGTATAAAAAAAGACACAGATTTAGTCTAATAACATTAATACATACAACATATTAAAGCTCTGGGCCTTATGATTTGAAAGATTCCTATGTAAAATTCTAAGCATAATGATGGCACAAAAAAATCTGTAAACGTTTTTAATAGAATCCGATGAAAACTGTGGACTTTATTGTGATACAATGATCTTAGAATTAAATTTTCATTAGGTTTCTTTTCTTGTTCCGATTTGACGGAATCGGTTCTAATATCAACATCAACGATCGTCATCATTGTACAAATATTCTGTGAAGGTTTGAAGAAAATCCGATGAAAGCTCTAGACTTGGTAACAAGGATTTTTAGATGAAATTTACATAAGGCCCCTTTTCCGTGTTTCTTGACAGTTCAGACCCCGTTTCAAAAGAATGGTCGTAACGACCTTACAGTCATTTTCTTAAAGTTTCAACAAAATCCGATGAAAGCTCTAGACTTGGTAACAAGGATTTTCAACAAATTTTCATAGGCCTCTTTTCCCGTGCTTCTTGACAGTTCAGACCCCATTTCAAAAAGAATGGACGTGACGACCTTACAGTCATTCTCTGAAAGTTGCAACAAAATCCGATCAAGGCTGTTGGCTTTAAATTTGATTTTTTTCAACAAATTTTCATACGGCTCGTTTTCCGATGTTACTAAATGGATCAGACCCAATTTCGATAGGAACTATCTTTACAATAGTAGGATTATTCTGTGACAGAATGAAGAAAATCCAATGAAATCACTGGACTATATCGCATTAACTTAGATATTTTCAATAAAAATTTCATAAGGGCCCTTTTCCGTGATATTTAATGGATTAGACCCACTTTCGAAATGAACAATCCTTATGATGGTACAATCTTCCTGTGAAAGTTTGAAAATTACTTGTTGAAAACTGTGGACTCTAGAGTGTTAAAGAGGATTTCTTAATTTAATTTCATAAGGCCCTTTTCCCCGTGATACTTGACGGATCAGACCAACATTTGATAGGAACAGTCCTTATAAAGTTATCAACATTCTCTGAAAGTTCGAAGGGAGTGTAATGAAAACTATGGACTCTAGAGTGTTAAAGAGGATTTTTAATCAAAAATTCATAAGGGCCCCTTTTCCCGAGTTTCCTTACGGATTAGACCCAATTCTGAAACCTTATGATGGAACAATCAATCTGAGAGAGTACGGAGAAAATTTGATGAAAACTGTGTTAACGTACATTTTCATTAGATTTTTCAATCGAATTTCATAAGGCTCCTTTTCTCGTGATCCTAAAATGTTTGGCCCAATTTCGAAAGAAAGGATCGTTATGATAGTTTAATCATTCTGAGAAAGTTTGAAGAGAATCCGACGAAAACTGTGGACCCAAGAGTGTTTACGAGGACTTTTTGAATCTTATTTTCATAAGGGCCCTTTTCCGTGATTCTGACCATATTTCCAAAGGAACAATTTTTATGATATCAAAACCATTCTGAAAAAGTTTGAAGAGAATCAGATGAAAACTGTGGACTCTAGAGTGTTAAAGAGGATTTCTTAATTAAATTTCATAAGGCCCTTTTCTCCGTGATACTTGACGAATCAGACCCTCATTTGATAGGAACAGTCCTCATAAAGTTATCAACATTCTCTGAAAGTTCGGAGGGAATTGATGAAAACCATGGACTCTAGAGTGTTTAAGAAGATTTTTAATCAAAAATTCATAAGGGCCCCTTTTCCCGTGTTTATTTACGGATTAGATCCAATTCTGAAACCTAATAATGGAACAATCAATCTGAGAAAGTACGGAGAGAATTTGATGAAAAATGTGTTAACGTAGATTTTCATTAGATTTTTTCAATTGAATTTCATAAGGTTCCTTTTCCCATGTTTCCTAAAATGTCTGGCCCAATTTCGAAAGAAAGGATCGTTATGATAGTTTAATCATTCTGAGAAAGTTTGAAGAGAATCCGATGAAAACTGTGGACCCAAGAGTGTTTACGAGGACTTTTTAAATCTAATTTTCATAAGGGCCCTTTTCTGTGTTTCTGACCCAATTTCCAAAGGAACGATCCTTATGGTAAAATGGAAAAATTTTTCTGAAAAAGTTTGAAGAGAAAAGTGGTAAAAACTGTCGACTCTAGAGTGTTAAAGAGGATTTCTTAATTAAATTTCAGAAGGCCCTTTTCCCCGTGATACTTGATGGATCATACCCACATTCGAGAGGAACAGTCCTTATAAAGTTATCAACATTCTCTGAAAGAACGAAGGGAGTGTAATGAAAACTTTGGACTCTTGAATGTTAAAGAGGATTTTTAATCAAAAATTTATAAGGGTCCCTTTTCCCGTGTTTCTTTACAGATTAGACCCAATTCTGAAACCTTATGTTGGAACAATCAATCTGAGAAAGTACGGAGTGAATTTGATGAAAAACTGTGTTAACGTACATTTTCATTAGATTTTCAATCGAATTTCATAAGGCTCCTTTTCCCGTGATCCTAAAATGTTTGGCCCAATTTCGAAAGAAAGGATCGTTATGATAGTTTAATCATTCTGAGAAAGTTTGAAGAGAATCCGATGAAAACTGTGGACCCAAGAGTGTTTACGGGGGTTTTTTAAATCTGATTTTCATAAGGGCCCTTTTCCGTGTTTCTGACCCAATTTCCAAAGGAACGATCCTTATGGTAATAATGAAATTTTTCTGAAAAAGTTTGAAGAGAATCAAATGAAAACTGTGGACTCTAGAATGTTGATGAGATTTTTAAAAATTAAAATTTTTTTTAGGCCCGCTTTCCCGTGTTTCTTGACGGGCCATTCCTGATTTCGAAAGCCTGAAGAGAAAGCCTGAAGAGAATTCGATAAAAACTATTGACTCTATAGCGTTAAAAAGGACGGACGGGAAAACGCCATCGCTACAGCTTGACCACTAGAGCTGATTAAAGTACTGATAGTACAGAAGGCCAGGAAATTATGAAAATTGTAAGATACAATTACTAAGAATATGCAAAACTAGGCAGAATGCAAGGTATACAATATGTACCTTCATCGTTTGCAGTTCAATAAATGGCTTAAGCAATATTCTAAATTTTGTGTGTTCAGTCAGGGCCCAAGACTTTTACTTCAGATCAAAGATGCATTTCTGCAGAAATGGTATGGTAAATGTGTGAATGCGTGGTAGATAGTTGCTTGCAACATTTAATGTAAATCAGAAATGGAAAATTTATTCAAATTTGAAGTTTGAGTAAATCTCAATTGAGTAAGAATACGATGTATGTGTTAATGCACCCGCCAATATCATTTTTCAGAAACAGTTGTTTGATGCAATATGAAGTAAGTAGTAAAAAACAATGTTAAAACTAAAATTTTGCACTTATTTGACCTTGAAAATTGACCTCGACCGATGCCCTTGAGTAATTCAATAGCAGTCCCTAACATTAGTGATTTTGATTAACATCCACATTTAACGTGAAGCTCTTTGCTAGAATAGGTGTATAGCAAATGAAGAATGTTCTGTGCCAACATAGCTTGGGCTTAATTAATCCACTTAGCAGTCCCCAAACAATAGTAATTTTCAATTATTAATATCCACATTAAACGTGAAGCTCTTTATTAGAATAGGTGGAATATGGTCTTGAAATGGTTTGTGGTAGTATTATTTTAGCCGATTGTCTTATTCAAAGTTTAGCGAATAGATCTACTTTTATCAGCGGATTCAGCAATTTAATAGGTGGCCACCTTGGCCGACACTTTTTGCCTGAGGTAGATCCGTGAAGGGCTTTTGGTCGCTAGAGGCAAGGAAATCCCTCGGAGAGATTTCCTGGCCTAAAAAGGGCTGAAACGAGTTAAAAATTACCGTTTGAATCGGTAAAATAGGTAAGTAAAGCAAGAGCTTCACAGAGCGGCGCTTAAAGAGTCTTGCCAGTGAAAAAATCTTTGGAAAGATACAATAAGAGTTCAAGCGTCACGCGTTTTCATTTGAGCAGAAGGAGTTGTCAACACAAAAGAAAGCTAATTTCAGGGCTAAGTTAAGGTCAGATAATTCCAAAACTACTTTATAAAATGATTATGATCTGATACAAAATTCGACATCATAGAGAATCATTGTGGCAAGTTTCAGTTCATTGTAATTGAATATGTGTGGGGGTCGATAAAATCATTTCATTTGTTAGCTATTTGTTAAGGCAAGGATTGATAATTCAAAATGAATTAAGAGAATTTTTTCCAAGCATAACATGACAAAGAGTTTCATTGGGGCAAGTTTCAGTTCAATCCTATTGAAAATGTCAGAGGAATTGCGCAAACAAAAATACTATTTTGCTAAGTCAAGTGCAGATAATTCTGAAACGACCTTGGTAATCAAAATGTTTCGTCTCATGCACATTCAGACATAATCGAGTATATGAATCAGAACCTTCAGTTCAATCCGATTTAAACTATAGCACACAATAACTTGCAAACGTACAGACGCACAGACAAAATGACGCTGGGGTCATAATATAATACGACCCTTCGTGCGTGTAAAAATGCGAATTTGGGCATCATCTCATGCACATTCAAACATAAAAGTGGGGAAAAATAATTCTTTCATTATATATCCTCGCTAGGTCCAAATATCAAAACATGAATCCAAACTTTGGGTTGACTTTACACCGCAATTCTCTATTTTCTGCTACTGGACGTAAACAATTTTGGAACAAAGTTATTGATGACGTCGTAAACTTTGTGAAAAGACGCGTCCCCTTCGTGTTAAAATATCATATTTTCTCCATTCTATTTTTACCATAGTCTTGTGTTTTAAATCGATAACTCTTTCGTTTAGGGAACCAAATTAAGCTTTATTCGCATGTGCCATGCGTGACAAAATGGTTTAATTTTCGCGAAATGGGGATAGAGACAAACAATGATTTTCTGTGTAGTATCAGTTTAAGCAGTACACCATGGTCCGTTTACTCTTTGTTGTTTTGTACAAACTGGTGTAACTCTTCTACTTAAGCGTTGTGGGTGCAGAATAGTCTCCAAAATAGTACCTCGGCCTTTCTCTGTGGTCTGTCGTAGGATGTGAATAAGATCAGAAACTAACTACTGCTTTCCTCCTAACTCCTGGATTACAACAAAGCACTAGTCTATGTGTGAAACCCGTGTGGTTGAACGGGGTATAAGAATAAACCATTCTATGCCTACCCCTCTAACATCTTCCATTTCATCTTGCGGGATAAACGTGGAAAATCGTAAGAAGGGACTAAAGGGCCTGCATTTATCATTTTTGTTTCATTCCTCATCTATCAATTCATGTCTTATGATTGTCTTTGTATTGTTCTGTATGTTTTATGTTATATTATCTTTAAATTTCTTTCGCGCTAAATGGCCGCAGCCGACGATTCGCCGTAAAATACCAGTCAGTCAATCTTCTACTGTAATCGGATGAGTTAAGGTTATTTAACCCATTTCCCACACATCAAATTTTTAGACTAGTCAAAATTGAAAGAAGCTGCAGACGACAATTTCAAGTTGATGGAATTCTGAACTTTTTTGTCGTTTTTGATAGAAAACATTGTGGATAATGAAGATTCAAGCAATTTCTTCATTATCCACCATGTTTTCAAAAGCTATTTTCTTGAGGGGTGTAAAAAGGGGGGATTGAGTTGGAATGGGTTAATTAAAGAACAAAACAGTTATTCAGTATCTTCAGTAGACAACCTTTTATATTTAGGCAACAAGTAAATTCCATACAACCATAACTGTCGACACACTGGAAAATAAAGCGACGAAAAATATTGATTGAAATCATGCTCTTAACCCATAACCACACAGCAAGATTCTAGACTTGTCCAAATTCAATGAAGATGCAGATAACAATCTTGAGTCGAGAGAATTTTGAATACGTCTGATTTTAAGAGTAGAAAACAAGCTGTGTCTTCATTTTCAACCTTGTTTTTCATAACTCTTTTCTTTTCTTTCTGTCAAAAAGCGATATTGTGTGGGAATAGGTTAATTAGCTGTTTTTAAACAACTTTTTCTGACTTAGATGCTCCTTATTAGTTTTCTGCAAGCTCTTGAAATCTTGACGAGTCGATTTTCTGTCGTCTGGTCGATAGTTAACCCATTCCCACAGAAGCCCTCCTTTTCACGCTCAACAAGAAAAAAGGCTTTGGAAAACATTGTTGAAAATGAAGAAATTGCTTTTATAACGCAATTTTTTCAATATCTAACATGTTTTCTATCCAAAAAGACGAAAACATTTTAAATTCCACCAATCTGAAATTGTGATCTGCAGCTTCTACAATTTAGACCAATCTAAAATTGTGTTGTGTATGGGTTAAGTGTTGTGGCGTTATAGAACAGGATATAATGTCGTTTCTGATAATACGAGCAATCGATAAGCCACGAAGGCATAATGAAATATATTATAAGGCCGAGATTACAATATTACCTTACCATATTAACTCTTTATGCATCAAATAACGACAGAATTGTTTCCTCTTAAATGTCATCGTCTAGATCTGATTTGAAACGGCCAGGTAATCTGATCTTTGGCTATGTTTGATTGAAAGGACAAGAACATGTTGGTGAAAACAAGACCGATAACAAATACCTGGATGTCATTAGGTTAATGTCAAAGTGACAGATAGACATTATCGAGGGATAATTCAAATGATGTTTCATTTTGAATTGAAGACAATTGTTTAACCCTTTCCTGTTAAATCTGGTTTTTACATCCCTGAGAATTTATGATTGAGAAGACATTATAGAATAAGAAAAGATGCTGGTTACAAGCAATTTCTCATTGTTCCACAATAGTTTCTACCAAACTGAATGGTTGTTTTTCAAATAATTCCACTTTAAATTTTTTGTATGCAAAACCTTTTAATTTGGATAGGTCTAAAAGTGAAATATGAAAGGGATAAGAAAACTAGATTGTCTTTTTCTCTTAATATTGTTTGAAGCAAATGCAAATCGTGCGGAAATTATTTAGTTCTTATTCTTTTATCTATTTTTTTTCTAAAAGAAACAAAAACATTTATTGAGATATTACATCAGAGTATTTGGTTTGTGTCGTACTATTTTAATTAATTAACCCTTTCCTGATTTGCCAAATTTCAAACCTGTCCAAATATGGAGTAAATTGAAAATTAACCATTCAGTAGTGTAGAAAATATTGTAGAAAAAGAAGAAATTGCTAGTAAAAATTATTAATTCACAGGGGCGTAAAAACCCGGGATTGAACAAGAAAGGGGTACTTGTATCAACCTAATAACACAAAGTTCATTATAGAAGATCTACAAAAATATAGACCCATTCTTTTCTGATCCCGGTAAACTCTTTTCTTGACGCGATCAGACTGCACACCGGAATGTTTGATCGGAGTCTTCACTTATTGGCTTCATTTCATTATTCATATTGTTAAACGAAGTTCCTTCATTTACAACCAATTATAACTGACACTGATTAATATTTGTGTTTACATAAGTTGCTTCTTGTCTCTGTTATTCATCTTTAAATCCGTTTACTTTCTAGTATCCATCTTAATCATTCCTCGTTAAGTCGATTTCAGGGTGGAGCCCTTTGGTATATATCCTCAAATTGTGCTTTAACCCATTCCCATACAATGACGCTTTTAAACATCCCTCAATTAGAAAGCTTTGAAAAAACATTGTGGATAATGAAGAAATTGCTTATTACAAGCAATTTCTTCATTATCCACAATGTTTTCTGCCCTAAAAGACAAATTCCCTTTTCTATTAGTTTCATAAATCTTAAATTGTCATCTGCAACTTCTTTGAATTAGAATCAGTCTCATATTCTGTCGTATGGGATGGAGTTAAGGGATAACGTCATATCTGAGATTAATTCTAAATAGAGTTGTCGCATACGGCTATAAACAACATTGATTAAACCAAATCTCATCGATTAATCCTTACCAGGATGCAGGACATCTCGGGAAAAACCCTAGATATTCTTTATTAATGATCGTCCTCATACAAGCAACCCGCTATCATTGAACTGGCATTAAACTTAATGTGATGTCATAATTTATGAACTCTTAAGTAACTTTAATATAATTTGAGATACGCTTTCTTGTCGGGGCAAATGACGGATTTATTCTCAGCTGGAGAAAATATATCACCCGAGCCGTACACGAGGACTGAAAACGTATTCTCCAGCCATGAATAAAACGCCAAATAACCTTGCAAGAAACTGTTTCACACTACAAAGTTTGAAAATCTATTCATTATATACCTATAAATGATATGGATTAAAATCTGGCTATCTAATACAATTCGACAGAGAAAAATCCGTATTCGGCGTGTTCCCAAAACCGTATTCGTCTACGGTCTACTTTTTTGTGTATAGGCGTTCGGGTTTTTTCCAAAAAGTTGGTTATTTCTTAATCATTTAAGAGAATTTTCTTAATGTCATGTCCTAAAAGGCAAATAATAAAAGGAATATTACAACAATTTGATTTTATATGTGTTGTGATCGTGTTCTCGAATCGTGTGTAGTTATTTTTTATTGGATTCGACCTTCGGTCTCATCCAATAAAAAATACCTACACACGATTCTCGAACACGATAACAATAAATAGAAAAAGACACAGTTGAATTTTGACCACCGTCATTTTATGATGGGAGACTCAAAAGCCTTAAATACAGATTTTCAAACTGTAGCCATAACGTTAAGGTCACACTCCAACGTTTTACCTTTTGTTTTTTCTTCCCGACAAGAGATATACTAACTAATGGTGTTTAATATCTCAGTCGAATCTCCGTGTCGAACTTCATTATACATGGCCAGCGAACCACCTATAGGTCTAACTGCCAATGTTCTATTTCATTTGATTCTTGTTTCTATGACATTCAGTTCAAAGATAAATAAGAAAAAAAGAAAACAATACAATATATACATTGGATCTCTATGTAAATCGATTCCCACGATGCATTCATCTTGGTTATTGTTTTTGTGAGTTCAAGAGTTCATTCACCCAATTCTAGACGACAAAATTTAAGACTGTTCCAAATTGAAAGTAGTAGCAGACGACAGTTTTAAGTTTATGGAATTTCAGATAATTTCAACTTTCTGGATAGAAAACATTCTGGAAAATGAAGAAAGTGTTTGTTACAAGCTTCATTTTAAACAATGTTTTCCCAATTGTTTTTATTTAGGGGCGTCCAAGAGTGCCATTGTGTGGAAATTGGTTAAAGTCGTTTAAGTGCGAGATGAACATTTCCCTGTCAAATCATTTTGTAGATTCTGAACATAAACACATGCCGAAATATCGTATTAAAAGAAATATTTCCCATAGATAACCCTTGTCATTCTGAACCCGGATTATTCTGCTTTTAGCATGAGGTATAGACAAACATCAGACTGTACATAAGTGCAGTTCTTAGTCTACACCTCCTGTCTGTCCTTTTGAAACCAGAGTTGTTTGTGAAATTAATTGTCAAAAGAAGGATTGACAACTGAAGAACCAGTACTTCCAGTGCTTTCAGCCCTATGATTTTTATACAACTCTGAAAAGGATTTTATTCGGCATGACAAGGAAAATGCTTCTAATACGTGACAGATCCTCTAGAAATGAAGCAATAACTTCAACTAATTTCTAATTTCACCCAGTCTGTGCACAAAACTCAAAACCACTTTTACTGAGCTTTTAAAACACAGTCTATTGCTACATTAAATCTCCTGTTATGTCTTGTCAGCATTTTCCCATAGTGCACTTTGAGTCCACTTCGTAAATCCCTCTTTAAAGCCTCATTTCCGCTTTGCTTTTCTTATTCAAATTGCAAGATAAACACCTCTTTCAAAGATGGAACAAAACTTCGTACATGTTAGCAGATTGAAACTGATAAACGCTGCTTTGAAATCACCGGAAATTCCTCTTAGAAAGTGCACACTTTAATCGGCGGTCTACTTCGTCGGTACTCGAGCAAGATGTCATAACTACAGATTTAATAAAGCTGAGGTTACAATATTTTGCTCAAGCACAGACAATTTGTTTGCCCTTTTCGCAACCTTACTCCCTCCCTGTAGCCCCTTTTGCGTCTTAATTATTTTACTATTTCAGAATGTTCACGACATGGCTGCCTTTTGATGTCTAGAAAGGATCTTACATTCGATGAGCTTAGAAACACTCTCGAGTCATTATATGTAAAAAGATAACCCATTCCTAAACGACAACATTTTAGACTCGTCCAAATGGAAAGAGGTTGTAGACGACAAAATAAAGTTAGTTTAAATTGAATTATAAGGGCCAGTTGATGTAGAAAACATAGTTAGAAAAGGAGAAATTGATTGTAACAGTATTTTTTCAGCGCGTAAAAAACCGGGATTGTGTGGGAATGGGTTAAAGGCAGAAATGGAATTTAATTCCTATTTAACCGTTATTCTATACGCAATAGAACTTTGAGCTTGAAAAGTGAAGGTGCTACTTCTCGACAAATGAGCATACTTGTAACTTGCTCCGAAAGTAATACTTCATAAGCTTCATAAGCGAATCGCACGATTTTATGGATTACCAGTAAAATTGTATTTAATCCCTGTTTACCGTTATTCTATGCATAACCGGATTTTGAATCGCTGTTTACTTGTGAAAAATAAAGGTGCTACATCTCGACAAAAGAGCAAAATTGTGGCTTACTTCTGTAATAAATATGTCTTTACTCCTAAACCCCTGGCGTTTTCATTAAATAGATGGGTCAGTTTACCAATTGATTACAAATGTGACGAATATGCAGAAATTTACGAATTATAAACAATAAATGTGTCTCTTTTTAAGCGTTTCAAGAAACCGGCATGGGCGTGATCTGGGAAATTGTGAGTTGTATCCCTTGTTTATATATAATACTTCTAACAGGCCATATTTAACACTTTGATCATTTTAGAATATATCTAGCATGCTTAACTGCATGGTCACAATTAACAAATCGCAGCTGCATTATTCAGTTGACCAAAATCATTCATATTGATATGAAATGAATTTTCAACTCCGACATTGGCTGCCATTTTTGTTAATCATTTTTCGTTGGTTTTGCGACTTAAACGTCGTAACTACAGCTTTTTCAATCTGTAGTTTCGACGATTAGGTCGCCAACCAACTATTTTACCTTTTTATTATATGCTACTTGCTACTTGCCATACGGTTTGCAAAATAAGCCGCTTAAAATCGAATCGGAACTTCCTGTTGGAGTTTATGGGCTTGGCAAATGCAGGACATGGGCAGGTCAGCGATTGGTCAATCAGTGAATCAACAAATACCAGTTGTTAATAAATGCAACAACGGGTCAACAAAGGAACTTTTTTAAGTTCCACAGAGGTCATATCCAGCAACCTTATTTTATTACAAGGGGCAAGATTTATTATTGTTCTCATTCGATAAAAGTTAATGCCATTGACACTAAAACACAAAGTATTGTAAGAGCTACTACTTCAGCGAGCTTAAACCTTTTTGAGAAGGTAAACACGAAAAAGAATAGTTGCCTTCATAAAATGGCGGGAAAAAAATACAATTTTGTCAGTTAGCAGAAAGAATTTAGATGACTGCTAAAATTGTGTTCCGCACGATAAAAGTGAATCAGTAAAGCAATTGACAGACAGATTTAGCATGTAACGATTCATTTTCCCTTTAATCTCTTGGAGAACTAGTGCAACATTCATATTTACATTCACACCGAAGTTTTTTTAATATAAATAAGTTCATATGCCGCATGATTTTGTTATGTCAAGCAGATCAGTGTCCATCGAGATCTAAATGCGTACAAAGAGCATAAAACAGCCATGTTATTGAATCTTTATTAACAACAGCAGAAAAGGATAAATCGCTTCGGGACAAAACATATGCCTTTCTTTTCCTCAGAAAAATCTATTATTTGCTAGCCATTCGGAAATTGTCATTTGTATTCTGTAGAAAAGAGGAAATAACCAGCAAATGGTGGTGACATGTTCCAGACTAGACCATATAGAAGAGGACGTTTTGATAGGAACAATGAAAAAAAAAATACTGTGACATAACATGTATTTCATTGAAGTAAAATAGGCCATAGGCCCAGACTTACAAAATATAATTCATTGTTTAGTTTCGTCTATTAAAAACGGGCGTTCTGATTTGTCGGGGGAAAAATCATTCCTCAATGAACAAAGTTTTGAGAACGCAGCTATTTTGAATGCTTAAGAACAAAATAGTCCAATACAAAAACGAATCAAAATTTGAACTTTTTTGCTGTTTTTCGCTTGATGCTATTACATAATAAGAATATGGAGAATATGTTTTGTCTTCTTGGAGGTATGAACCGAAAACCCTAAGAACACTTAGCATAACTCTGCCTCGCGTATCCATACAGTGTGATTACTTTTTTGGGGTAAAATACAGTCATGCACACATTAAATTTTATATATGCTTGTATACTACTATCGATATAAACAATTAGTTTAGAGAATATACACTCGATCAATATAATTGTACACATGTTTTCAAAGTACAGAGAAGTAAGCTAGCGAAAATATCATAACTACATCAAGCCAATTCGTCAGATAGGAGCACAAAGGGTGTAAAGAATGGTTTTAAGGAATGCTTTGAATTCACGGTTTATACATCTTCAAAAATCGATTGAATCCGAACATTACTAAATTCCTGGATTTTAGTATATATCTATTCCTTCCAAAATTATACTTCCTTAATCTAGATATATTGAAATCAGGAATTACTTCGAAGCAGGATTGATGTTATTCAACAGTTGTTTGTCTAAAAACGAATGAAGTATTAGAGCCATTCAACAATTCAAATATGGGAGAAAAACAAGTCTCTTACCTGCTTAATCATTTAACTGGATCTTTAAAATATAGAAGCCCTTTTGATATCTGAAATAGAAAAAAATAACAGAAGTATATAACTTCAAGTGAGAAAGGACAAAGTGGAAGTTCGAAATCTATCGTCCTGGTAGGACTGAGAAAGTTGACCTAGTTGGGAAAATTTCGCTTTTGGGTAGATTTTTTTTTAATCTAAGATGATGATTCCGCTTTGGTACAAATATTCTGGGGTGAAGCCTTTATGGTTGACCTATGCTGGATCGTATCGCCTTCACATTCTCAACGGAACTCCAGGAAGGTCCCTATCAGCATGTGGTATCATGTACGTGTATTTAGTCAGCAATAAGAATTAAGGACGTATTCATATAGCTCACCACAACGCACAGAATTTTATCAGTATAAACAGTGATTAGCCCTTTTTTTAAAATTTAGGTTCATCCAATTCGAAATAAGTTACAGGCGAAAATTAATTGAAAAGTAACCGACCTATTGTGTTGAAAATATTGTGGATTAAGAAGAAATTACTCGTTTCCCTTAATTTGTTGCGAAAAAAGAAATGACACAGTACATTCGTCATTATATTATAATAGAATATTATGATTGTGATACCAAAATGTTATGACATCTCCAGTTGAATCCTGACGTTGGGCTGATTCCTCAATTGCGCATTATAGGTTAACGATCTTAAGCCACTACCTGCCATTAACTGGCAAGCATATTTTGTTTGTTTGTTTTTTTCTAAGTTACCTTCTTAACCCTTTCCTGTACAAATCCAGGTTCTTACGTCACTGTGATTAAACACTTGAGAAACATTGTGGGAAAAGAAGAAATTGCTTGTTACAAGCAGTTTCTTCTTCTTTTTTTTAACCATAAAGGATTGTTTCATTTTTAATTGGATCTAATTTCTCATTAGCCTCTGAAACTTTTTTCAAATTGGACCAGTCTAAGATATTGAAAACAGGAAAGGTTTAACAGAGGTAGGACTGTATATTAAGAATTATTAGGATAATAGAATTGAAAGAAGTAAGTTTGACTTTAAGTCTGTTTTGAAAATTAAAAATTGGCTCCTGCTATATTCGATCATAAGACCTTTTTATTGACGGATTATTGAAATTGTTGTTGTTGTTGTTGTTGTTTGGTTTAGTTTTCCAGGTGAAATGCAGAGGGATGCGAATTCCATTCCTATGCCTGGAAGTCTGCGTTCGGTATCATTAAATAAGTGGCCCATGAAGGCTTGAAACGCTCGTCTGGCTATCAAATTTCCCTTTTCCCTTAATTTAATCTAATATTCAAGGAACTTGCGTGCATAAAGGAGACTTGCTAAAATGTTATTGACAAGTTTCACGTTATCCCCTATATTATTTTAGGAACAATCCCAAATGCACTTTTCCTGTTTTCTGTCAGATCTACTCCATTATCAGAAGGAACCATTCTTCTGACTTAACAATCATACTGTAAAAGTTACAACGGGATTGAAAAAATAATTTAGACATAATCATGTAAACGAGAAAAAACAATTTGACTTTATTGCGTTAACGAGGATATTTCAATTAATATTTTCACACGGCCCTTTTTCTATGTCCATCTTTGATGGATCAGACCCAGTTTCGAAAGGAACGATCTTTATGACGATATCATTCTGTAAGAGTATGCAGATAATGCGATGAAATCTGTGGACTTTTTTGCATTAACTAAGATATTTTAAATTATATTTTCACAGGGCCCACTTTTCTGTATTTCTTGGCTGATCAGACCCAATGCGAAAGGAAAAATCCCTATGATCGTGCAATCATTCTGTGAAAGTTTGAGGTGAATCCGCTGAAATCTTGGAACATCATCATGTTGACGTGGAAATTGGTTAATTAGGTTCTAATTAGGCCCCTTTTCCCGTGATACTTGACATATCAGACCAACTATCAAAAGGAACAATTCTTATGATATAGTACAATCATTCTCATAAAGTTTTAAGTGAATCCTATGAAAACTGTGGACTCTATAAAATGTTAACGAGGATTTTTGATTGAATTTCATAAGGCCCCTTTTTCCGTGATACTTGACATATATAACCCATTTTCGTCATCTTTAATTTAATCATATAAGTCTCCTTTCCCGTGTTTTTGACGGATCTGACATAATTTCGAAAGTAACTGTCCTTAAGATGGTACAATCATTCTGTGAAAGTTTGAAGAGAATCGGATGAAAATCTGGAATCGAGAGTATTAACGAGGATTTTTAATCAAATTTTGATAAGCACTTTTACCGTGTTTCTTGACGTATCAGATCCAATTTCGAAAAGAACGAACCTTTTGGTGGTACAACCATTCTTTGAAAGTTCGAATAGAATCCAATGAAAACTGCTGACCCTAGAGTGTTAGCAAGGAGAATTTACGGACGGACGACTTGACGGTCAGACAAACGGTTGGACATAGCACGGGTAAATGCCATCGCTATAGCTCCTCTGGCCCTTGTCAAGTGGAGCTTAAAACTATTGACTTTATTGTATTGACGGGGATTTGTAGATGAAATTTTCATCAGGCCCCAATTGCAGTGTTACTTGACCCATTTTTAAGAGGTACGATCTTTGCAATGGTACAATCATTCTATAAAAGTTAAAAGGAATCCAATGAAAGCTGTGGACTCTAGAGTGTTTACAAGGAAACGTTAACGGACGGACGGAAGGACTGACAATCGGACGAACGCACGGACGCCGGACGGGAAACACGCTATCGCTATACCTCTATTTATAGTAGAGCTAAAAATAGAATGGAATAAGCTGTACCTATGACATTTAAGTCGTCAACACCCCCCCCCCCCTCCGAAACAATAATAAAAAAATTACATAAAGGTTGGGGTAAAGTTCACTGCCGATCTAGATTGCTTGACCAATCAATTTTTTTCTTGAATAGCGAATTTCAATTAAATATTCTACAACAGAAAACTTTTAATGAGAGGAGTGCTTTTGTAAGTTGTTTCTATCAGAAACTAATCGAAAAAAAGAAACCAACAGAATACGCGTAAGGTTCAAACAAAGCGAAAGTGCGATCAAAGCCTTTAAAGTAATACCAAAGAGAAGTATCAAAAAGAATGTATTTTACTGTAAAAGTAAAATGATACACGATTGTGCAAGCAATTTCAATAAGTTAATAGAACCTGGCTTTACTTCAAACTCGTATCGTGACCGGCAAATAATACGGATCTTGTCTGTCACATCTCCTCTAATACGTTCATTTCCGATTCATGCAACGTTCAAAAGGCAGCGTTAAACTAACAGACAAATGAATACGGTTTCCAGTTATTCAATATGCAGCATTGTTATCACATATAAAATAATATTACAACGAACTTTATCAGGGAAATAGCATAAATCTACCATGTTTGCCGTCGGAGATGATTCCGAAACATTAGCCATTTGAAAAAAACGAAGGCGGTCAAATTAAAAAAACACAAAGATTTTTCGTTTGTTTGATCGTTTAAAGGGAGGTATCGATGTTTCTGAAACCTAGATAAGAAAAATTACCAAGTGCCGAAAAGTAGACTCAAACGAACAGTTAGGTCAGGTATTGTCTTGGTGGTTATCTAACAGACCTAAAGTGGCCTTTTCTTGTGATATCGGAAAGGTTCAGCGGAATTCCAGGTTATATTAAGATATCACGGAATTCGGCTGTCGACATCGGATGACCTCATTTGCATATGACCCAGTCAAATGAAGGTAACAAATTTACTAGCGAAACGTCCAACGTCCTAAATCATGTCACGTGAAAGGACTGATCTTTACAGACCGGCTAGCGAACATACCTCCTGATGACGTAACGATGACGTTGGTTTGATGTAATTTGAACTAGATGCAAGGTTCTAACGGTTATTCGCGCCACGTGAATGCCCTATAATCTTCGTAACTGTCTCGGATTAATCTAAAAATAAATTAATAGCCTACGTAGGCTATTAGGGAAATACCCTGCTTTTTCTGATAAGCGACCTCATATTTTGCAAAACTACTTTTCGGCATATTGTTTTCAAATAGTTTATGAGAGGAAATAAAAATAATTAAAATCTGTGACATGAAAAAAACATCGATACCTACCTTTAAGTTGAGTAAGATTAGTAAAAGGAAATGAACAAATCCAGAAAAAAATCATAAAATGTTGTTTACGACATAAGATTTTAGACCCGACTTTATTTCCAATTATTGCGACCATAATGACACGGCGAGCAAAGCTGTATTTACGACATTATGCTCGCCCACAGACGAAAAGTAATATGTGATCGATACTGAACTTATTGAGCGAATTACATGAAATTTCGCACGGCATCAGAGATCTGACTTAATCCATATTTAGCTATCAAAACGTCAGTTATGATAGATTAAGTTAACAGACGAAATTTTGAGGTCTTTTCAGAGTTCAACGAGTGCAAACTGCCACTGGAGGCTTAAACACTAAATCGATTGAATGCATACGCCATAAAAGGTAGTTCGTATGTATACTCCTCAAAAAAAGTTAAGCAACAAGGAATAGTTTGACAACTGCATCTGAATATTTTATATTTAACAAATTACAAACAAATATTCTTTAACATCATATACTGTTACTGCAACATCAGCAAGTAATCAAGTGGTGATGTCAATAATAATGAAGTAGCGGGACGCCAAAGCAGCACATACTGAAAATGGCAGTGCAAAAGTCATTTACCAGTAATGATTCTCGGTGTCAATACCGTGTTTGACCTCCACGTGACTGAACACAGGCCTGTACACGACGTGGCATAGACCAAATCAGCTGATCAAGTTGTCGCTGTGAAATTGCCTGCCATTCACGCCTTAAGAATGTTTCCAGTTGATCCAGGCTCTGGGGCGAACATTCTGTCCATACACACGTCTTCCCAAGATGTCCCAAGCGTGTTCAATGGGATTGAGGTCAGGTGACCTTGCTGGCCAGTCCAAACGATTGATATTGTTTGTCTGAATGTCATCTACAACAACCCTTGCACGATGTGGGCGTTCATTGTCATCCATAAGCACAAAGTTTGGACCAACCTGCCGTGCCAGTGGAATGATAATAGGCCTAACAATCAAGTCCCGGTATCGTTGGCCAGTCATGGAACGTCTAATGACAACAATGTCAGTTCGGCGTCCAACTCCGATTCCCGCCCAGATCATCAAACTGCCACCCCCAAAACGGTCATATTCAGCAGTGGTACAATCAGTATAACGTTCATTGACAGCCCTCCATACACGAGCCCGCCCATCATTGAAATCAAGGCAAAAACGCGACTCATCTGTGAATAAGGTATTGCGCCAACGATTGACTCTCCAGTTGACATGTCAGTTGGCCCAATTCAGTCTAGCTCGACGGTGCTGCACAGATAGAGGTATTCGCTGCAGAGGTCTCCTGGATCTAAGCCCGGAAGCATGCAATCTATTGCGAATTGTCTGAGTAGAGATTCTGTTTTCATGTGCCCTCTGAAAATCATTCTGGAGTGATGTGGCATTGGCAAACCTGTTCCTTCGAACTGTAGTCACCAAGTACCGATCCTGCCTAACTGAAGTTATACGTGGTCGTCCTGAACGTTGCCTTTCAGTGAATTGCCCCTTCTGTCCATGACGACTTATCGCCCTTGAAATTACACTACGATGTACACCTAGCTGGTTAGCTACAGCTGACTGTGTCATTCCACCCTGAACCATACCAACAGACCTTGCAACTTCATGAGAGGACAAATGTCTACGGACCATGTTGCTTGTCAAATGAGTTGGCATTAAATGTGTTAGAAAGTGCACACGAAAGACCATGCTGCATGTGCAAATCAATGCAAAATAAAGTAACAATGCATGCACATTTCATGGGCTAGTGCTGATGTTGAAGGAACAGTATTTGGAGTTGAAGAATATTTGTTTGTATTCTGTTAAATATAAAATATTCAGATGCAGTTGTCAAACTATTTCTTGTTGCTTAACTTTTTGTGAGGAGTATATTTCAGAAACATTGCAAACTCTGCCTGCATGTTCATATCCTAGGTATTTTCAGCTCACTTGAGTATATCGTGCTCAAAATATTTCTGACCAGTCTTCAAAGAAGTTGCAGGCGACAATTTCAAGTTGATAATGTCATGAATTGTTCATTTCTGTGCCTAGAAAACAATGTGGAAAATTAGGAAATTGCTTGTAACAAGCAATTTCTTCATTTTCCACATTGTTTCAAGAACCATTCTCTTAAGGGACGTAAAAGGGGGAATTATGTATGAAAGGGTTAACTCTTTGGTTACTCCAACCTCGTTTATTTAACATGTTAATCTTAGATAAAGAAGATTATTTAATAAAACAATGCTTTTCTAGCTTACTGTATTTTCAGTACTCTGATTTACTTCAGCTGGTTAACTAAAAAATGACGAACCTTCTGAACATTCATTTTCGTGAAATTAATCCAGTGTTGATTTTTTCTCCGTGAAATTACTAGATCTGAGCGAATGATTCTCGAGTCTATTCAAGGATGTTCCAAATCAGAAGACATTTTGAAAATATATATTTTCAAGATTGATCGATGAATGGCACATACACTGTCCACCTGTCCTCATTAAATTCCGTCCTATATTGTTCGAGATATAGACTTGTCAATTACTAACCTTCATGCGGGCCATTTTGAAACTGAAAGCCATTTTAAAAGCTCTCTCTCTCTCTCTCTCTCTCTCTCTCTCTCTCTCTCTCTCTCTCTCTCTCTCTCTCTCTCTCTCTCTCTCTCTCTCTCTCTCTCTCTCTCTCTTTTCTTCCCTCTCTCTCTCTCTTTCTCTCTCTTTCTCTCTCTTTCTCTCTCTCTCTCTCCTTTACTATTTACCTCTCTATTCCCCCTTTCTATCTTTTTTTGAAATTGATGAATGTAAGACCTTATTGTATTTAAAATTATTTTGTTAACCTATTTCTTGTTAAAAACACACACACACAAACATATAATGCATATGTGTGTGTGTTTTTTAATGTTAGCCCGTTTATGAAAGCGTGCATGCGCGTGCTAGTGTTTGTATATGTGCGTTTAAATAACGTTTGTTCGTGTTCATCTCTAAAGTTAAAATATTGCCTTTTGTTATTCGACTAAGAGAATTTTTTTAAATGATTGCACAGAACCTAACGATCCATTCCTGACTCTCATTTTCTTCTTCTATGGTTAACGTTACTCTCTTGAGACATAATTTACATATTAGAATTCATCAAGCTTATTTTAAAGACCTGCTAAAGTGTCAGTGAATTGAACTTCATCAAGTCAATCCGTCACTTCAAGTAATTTTCCTTAATGTTAAATTTCCTTTTGCTGTCAACTCTAATGAAAACTGCAGTGTAATTTAACTGGTAGCATTGAACTTTTCGAAAGGCTGAATCCTTATCTTTCAGCTCTGTTTCGATTTTTAGCAACAATGGCGGCTGATGAGTTTTTGGCTAGCAAAGTGTCAACTTTGATAACTAAAGTAAACAGACAACATTTTGAGGTCGTCTCAATGGATGGGTTAACTCCTTGGTTACTTTAACCTCGTTTCTTTATCATGATAACGTTTGACAAAGATGGTTATTGAACAAAACAATGCTTTGCTAGCTTACAGTACTTTTCAGTACTTTGATATTCCTTGTAACAAATAATTGCTTTACCTATGGCTTATCCCATTCCGAAAAAATGACGCTTTTTGAGTAAAATAATTTTGGGAAAAATTGTGGAAAATGAATAAATTGCTTTTTACAAGCAACTTCTTCATTATCCAAAAGCTGAACATTATCGTCCATAACTTCTTTTAATTTGAACTAGTCTAAAATCTGTCGTCTGGTAATTGGAAGATGACAAAATTAAAATAAAACTCTGAAATTTGGTTATTATGCTAGTTTTTGATATAATAACTATGCTTTTACTGATATTTGGTTTGTACTAGGTATAGTCGATGGTTTTCTATTATTTCAAGCTATAGTTACGAGGTTTTGATCATACACCGACGTAATGATCTATTTAGAAAACGAAGGAAATCCTACAGGTAAGGATGTTAATGAATATTTGAATAGTATAGAAATGTGTTCAATATAGTCTCCTGTGAAAATGTTTGACAGAATATAAAGTTGCGTGGTCTTTGAGAAAACGAAGGTCAAGTTTACATCTTGACTGGTGAGCCTGTCCTAATCTGATGATACAATATCTAAGAGGATAGGTTCACCAGTCTAGTTTACATCTACCTTTCTCGTGTTGTTTAACCCATTACGACACAGGGGGAAGCTTTGAGACTTGTCCGAATTCAAAAAGATTGCAGACGACAATTTCAAGCTGATGAAATTTTATAAATCTTTGTTTGTAGGGGCAGAAAACGCGGTAGATACTGAAGAAATTACTTGTTGCAAACAATTCTTCCTTTTTCACAATGTTTTCGCAAGCTGTTTGTGTTGAGGAGCGTAATAAGGCGGGATTGTATGGAAATTGGTTATCCCGTAACCAAAAAATCCCAATTTTGACTCCATGAAGAAATAAGGTTTTGGAAATTTCTAGGATAACGAAGAAATTGCTTGTAATAAATGCTCCATTTCTCACAATTTTTCTACCTTATTTGTCACTTTTCTTTCAAGTTTTGGTGCACGTTTAAATGTCGCATGCGTTCGCTAGCCACGCTCAGTAGCCTCCGTCATGGCAGTTCGACCAAGTTGATAAAATGGGTAAACTTGACTTATCGCTGACCCATTGACTTCCGTCATGAAAGTTCGGCTGGGATAACAAAAGATGTAAATTTGTAATTTTTGTGGACAGAAATATAGAACAAAAGAAACATCTTTGGTTGGCGACCTAAACTTTTCCAAGCTGTAGTTACGACGTTTCAGAACCACCAAACAATGCTGAATAAAAATGTAGTTCTACGTTCACATCCATTCTAAACGAATGGTTTTCTTCGTTAAAAGATTTTTTTGTTGACAGCGGCGGGCTATCCATTAAGTTTTCGACCGTCGAAATTCAGTGCTATCAGTCCTTTGAATACTTTATCTGTACACGTGCAGAGATGATGTAATTTAAAACGAATTATTCAAGCTTAAATTGATTCTGTAGGTAAAGTTACAGAGACTAATAAAACCGTTGATATATCGTTCCACAAATAGAAACACTTTCTGTATTCTTTAGTTACGAGAACATAGTCGATTAATTTAAACCCTTTGTCCTTTCCGGCAGTCCATTCCGGTTGAAAAAGAAGTTAGAAAAGCGATGTTACAAATTTGGGAAGCAGGAAGGATTTATCATCGATCTAATTACAACTTATTTCCTTTCATATATCTATTTTGTGCAAAAGTATTACAATTTATTCCATAAATTGATGTCATGGTTGTTTTAAAATTGTGTCCTATTGACAAAAGCCCTAATGTTTAACTCACAAGGAAACTTATTTATCTTCTAAAATAGATCCCTAAAACGGTGTTAGAGGATTCGACTTGTATTCAGAGTAATATAATTACTTGCAGAAACTTAAGACCCGATCTATTCCATCAATATTAAAGGATGCCATATCAGCATTGGGAGAACAAAAAGTCGTAAACACAGCTTTAGCGGATTGAAATTACTTGTAGAAACTTAACCCATTCCAACTTAATCCCTCCTTTTTACGCCCCTCAGGATAAAAGCTTTGGAAAACATTGTGGATAATGCAGAAATTGCTTGTATCAAGCAATTTCTTCATTATCCACTATGTTTTCTATCCAAAAAGACAAAAAAATTCAAAATTCCATCAACTTGAAATTGTCGTCTGCAGCTTCTTTCAATTTGGACCAGTCTAAAATTTTGCTGTGTTGGAATTGGTTAAAACCGAATTTATTCTATTAATATTTAAAGGATGCCATATCGTTAGTGTGGGAACAAAATGTCGTAAAACACAACTTTAATAAAGCCGTATTTACGACATTTTGCTTGTGATATGGCGGATTATATTTAAGGTAACATTTTGCAGTTGGGAGTACATTCAACAAAATTTGCATTATAAATGATTACAGATCATCTTTCTAAATAATAAACACGTTGAAAACATTGGTTGCTACAAATTCTCTTCTGTCAACCTTTTTCTAGTCCATAATATTTTCATTGTTTAATCGTCTGCGACTTAACCCATTACCAGAGGACAAAAAATTAGACTAGACCTAATTCAAACATGTTGAAGACGACAATTTTTAGTTGATGCAATTTTAAATTGTTTTGTCTTTTAGGATAGAAAACATTGTCGATAATGAACAAATTGCTTGTAACAAGCAATTTGTTATTTTTTCACAGTGTTTTCCTAAGCTTTTTTTTCTTGGGGCGTCAAAAAGTGTCATTGTGTGGGAATGTGTTAAATATTTCTTTCGACTACAATTTTCAAGGCCCTAGTCTAGTGTCTAGTGGTACCAAGACGTGAATAAGTGAACTCAGTTGAGCCAAAAAGATCATTCAAAGCGTTTTTAACCAATTTACGCACAATGACGCCCTTGGACGCCCCTCAAGAAAAATACTTAGGAAAACATAGTGTTAAAAAATCTAAAATTTCACAAACTTTGAAATGTCGTCTTCAACTGCTTTCAATGCGGACCATTCTAAAAGTTTGCCGTCTGGTATAGGTTAAACCCAATTCAAACAAACGATTTAAATATATGAAAAGTTCTGTAAAGGTAAAAGTTGACTTTATAATCAATTTTGTGGGTTCCGAATCTTACTTTTAATGTCGGAAACTATACAGGCGACTTTTTCAACGTTACCCAAATGATTGATTGATTAAATGGGGCTTAACGCCTCTTTTAACATGAATTCAGTCATATCGCGGATTCTTGAGCACCTAACAATGAATTCGAGGAATTTCTCACACCATTACTACCACTACATCCTTTCCTAGCCTCCAGCTGCTCATCCTACTTAGGTTTACAATTATCCTCCCATTGGTGAGAGACAAATGTCGGAAAGGATATGTGCCGCCGCCGGGGATCGATCCCATGAGATCCCATTGTATCCGAATGAAGAACCAAGTGAGATACCTAATCCCGAAGAACCAAGTGGAATGGCTGATCCAAGAGAAATCTACTTACAATTACACTTCAATGTTGTACAAACAATCCTGAATACTGTGTTATTGCGAAGCAAGTGTAAGAAAAAGCCAGAAAACAAATTGACAGTTTGTGTTGTGAGGTTCAGCTTTGCATTACTTTAAAAAGAATAAAAATTTCTGTTACATTTAAACCGACTTCATAGCTGTCGATGCGCGAGAAAAATGTCGTACTACAGCTTTATTAAAGCTGTAGGTACGATATTTATGCTTACGCACTAACGATTAGTGCCTCACGAACATGCAAAATTATTAGAAATGACCCGCACTGGATTACATTTCATTTGCGAATCAGGCTCAATATCTGGGTTCTATTTACATTGTCATCCAAATTATCACGTTTAAATTGTTTATACCTTTTCCTTAAAATCAATTTGTGTTTCAAAATGATTTCGAACCCGTATTAGAATTATGGTTCATTAATTTAGAATGTGGGTTCGAAGCTTTCCAATTTATCCGAGTAAGACGACTAAAGCTCTTTACTGAAAAAAAACGCATTCAATTTAATCAAATATCTGCTTATTCTATTATCACACAATCCTTGAAATTAGATTTTGACATTAACTTCCCTTTCAAAACGTAGCAATAAAACCATTAACCACACGTTCCCGCTATTTGATAGCTTGAAGGAAAAAGCAGCTTTAGAAAATATTATGAGAAAATCAGAAAATGCTATTTCATTGTGATAAGAATTGTCGTATAGAAACTTCTTGCAATTTGGATCAGTTCATTTTTTTACTTTTTTTAAGGTAATACAAAGCTTAATCTCACAACACAAACTGTCAATTTTGTTCCCCCTTTTTTTACATTTGCTTCGCAATAAAACAGTATTCAGATTGTGTGTACTACGTTAAAGTGTAATTGTAAGTAGAAAATTTTCTCTTGGATCAGGCATTCCACTTGGTTCTTCGGGATTAGGTATCTCACTTGGTTCTTCATTCGGATAACCATGGAATGTCATGGGTTCGATCCCCGGCAGCGGCACATATCCTTTCTCACATTTGTCTCTCACCAATGGTTTGATAATTGTAAACCTAGGTAGGATAGCAGCTGGAGGCTAGGAAAGGATGTAATGGTAGTACTGGTGTGAGAAATACCAGGAATCCATTATTAGGCGCTGAAGCCGCCGCGATATGACTGAAATAATGTTAAAAGTGGCGCTAAGCCCCATTTGATAGCTGTCTAACCATTTTCTTCCGCATTTGACTCATAAATACCTTCTTCTGTTCATACATTTTGATCTTGATTCCCTTCTTTTATACCCCTGAAATATTAATCTTCGGGAAAATATTGTTTGCAAAGAGGACATAGTGTTAGTAACGGATAGAACATTGTTGGAATCATTTTCTTACAATTTTCTCTACATTTAATGATACTTCCTGTACTTCTAGTTAAATGCAAACTTTCTTCAGCCTAGACCAGTCTATAATTTTGTCGTCTGACAATGCTTTTTAAACACCATGAATCGTCTGGATAATGCTTTTCATTTTTGACTCGCCGAATACTGTGTTTCCTGATAAATAATAAGTTATATGGTAAGCTTCACGATACCGCTAAGAAAGATTCCCTTTACAGATAAACCCTTGTTAACCCTTTCCTTTTCTGCAAAATTTTAGATCCATCCGAATTCAAAGGTTTGGCAGATAGAGATTTAAAGTTGATTCAATTTCAGGGGGAACCCAATGAGTAGGATAGAAAACATTGTAGATAAAGAAGAAATCGCCTAATACAAGCACGTTCTTCTTTTTCCACAATCTTTTCTCAATTATGTAATCATAGGGACGTAAAAATCTGGCAATGATCCGGAAATGGTTAAGCGATTTCCTACCAAGAAGATTACAATGAGATTTAAGTTACCAAGAAATATGCATAAATTGACTAAACTTATTCATGTAATAATGTTTATGAAAGTACAGGAAATGACAAATAGAGCACAGAAACGAGAAAATAATGACCCCAAAAAAACAAGGAACAATAACTTCCAATTTAGAAGCAAATGAAAACATTAAAACTGTAATTACTAGAATCGTCATGTGCTCTCTTTCGTAATTTTCATTGCACGGAAATTCCGCGACAGCAATGAAATTAAATCAAACAATCAATAAATCTAGCTAAACCACAATTTTCCTGCTACGAGATTACCATCCGAATTGCGACGCAATTATTCTAAACCCAATTCTCAACAGATGATTCTTGTAATAAAACATGCAACAATCTTCCACTCTTTCACTCCTCCCATACTTCATGCCGTCATCGAAGTGGCAAAACGTTGAAAAAATGCTCGAGTCAAGAAAGCAAAATGTCAATATGGCACCTTCAAAATAGTTTATAATAAGTTTATACTGAAAATAGCTGCAAAAAAAAAATTCGGCTGAAAAAAGATATAATATCCTACAGCACATTAAGATTAGATGCTTGTTTGTTTGAATGAGAAATATTTTTGTATCAGTCTATGTTAAATTGACCAATTGCTAACTTATCGACGATGCATTTATATCATTATAAGACATGGGGCTATGATACCGCAACCTCTACTTTATATTTTATCTAAATGGGTTCGATCCCCGGCGGCTGCACATATCCTTTCCTACAAGAATCCATTGTTTGGTGCTCTTCCGACGCGATTTGACTGAAATACTGCCAAAAGCCAACATAGTTATTGGCTATATATAGTAATAGAACTACTTAGTTGGTTTTCCGACTTAAACGTCGTGACTACAGCTTATTTCTAGTTACGAAGTTTATGTCTCTAACCAATATTGTTATCTTTCTTCATTTTCCACCATTTAAGTCGATTCAGACTTGAAGAGGAAATATTTGCGATAAAATTTCATATTGTAGATAAGAGCAACAAAGCCAATAGACATGTTAACATTTAAGAGATGAAGAGAACATTTTTTTGTTTTCATGGAGGTATGAACCGAAAAACCTAATCACACTTTATGAATACCCGAAGCGGATTCATACAATGTGTGATTAGGTTTTTAGGTTTATACCTCCATGAAAACAAAATATATTCTCTTCATTTCGTATGATTTAATAGCATCGAGCGAAAAAACCAAAAGATTTACAAATTTTGATACCTTTTTGTATGGGGCTATTTTGTGCAGAGGCATACAAAAATCGCTGCGTACTCAAAATTTTGTTCATGGATTTTTTTTTTTTTTTTTTTTTTTTATTATTATGTATTTATTTATTTATTTATTTCGACCAATCAGAACGCTCGTTGAAGGATTCAACGTTATACGTAGAGTAAACGTTATCTAGGATTGAGGGATCGCCGACCACACCCACTGATCTCCAACAGGAAGTTCAAAATCCATATAAAACGTTGCTGTGCAAATTAACCCATTACCACACAACAGAATTTTAGACCAGTCCAAATTCAAAGAAGTTGCAGACGTCAATTTTAAAATCTTTAAAATCTTTGTCTTTTTGGATGGAAAAGATTGTGGATAATGAAGAAATTGCTTGTAACAGGCAAGTTCTTCATTTTCCACAATGTTTTTCAAAGCTTTACATTGAGGAGGCGTTTAAAAGCGTCACTGTGTGGAAATGAGTTAATGATTGATGATTGAATGGGCTTTGACGCCACTTTTAATGCAAATTAATGGTCAACATCATGTAACTAAAAGGTAAAATAATTGAATGGCTACCTAAACGTCGTAACTACAGCTTGAAATAGATGTAATTACGACGTTTAAGTCGCCTAGCCAGCAATATTATTTCATATTAATGTCAACGATGTTTGATTTCAAATTTCACTTCCGGTCTAATTGATGATTTGGTTGGTCAATTGATTCTTTGATTGACAATAGCGATAGGTCAGCTGGAAATGTCAGGCAAATAATTATATTCAGTTGATATACTATAGATATACTGAGATGTCTGGGGATCGAGGGAAGCTAAATGATTATTTGCTTTAATTGAAACATTTTGATGATGTTGGGGCTTTATTTCATCTTCTAATAAAAACCCCTTAAGAAGTCGGATCATAAACCCATTAAATAAACGTATTTTTAAAGCCTCTAATCTAAAGGTTACGCAATTCATTCGTGAGAAGATCAGCATTCCGAAACAAATAAATTGATTCAATGCATGGCCTACGAATCGGGAGTAAAATAAAACTGTTGAATTTTTACATGAATATTGCATGGTTAAGCTACGTAAACGATGTGATGTCGTGTTTTCGTTGTCGTGAAAATGACGTCACGTAATGCATGTTATTACGTCATTTATATATTTCGCGGAATATCTTAAATCGACAAAGCGCAGGAATTTTATCGATTTTTCCATAAAAAAATACATCATATTTTAAAGAGAATTTCAAATTCGTGCTCATAAAATATCGAATTTATTAAAATCGTCATCTTAAATAGATAAAACTGGACAGGTCCTCGTTTTTATCTGTTTAAAAATGACTCATTTAATACATTCGGTATTTCATGAACACTCATCTATAAAGCATAAGCACGACTTTGTGAGGGATTTCTAGGCTCTAGTCTATGAACATTTACTTGGTAAACTAATGATCGTATTGTCTATTTTATTTT
>OX336372.1:36530340-36657840 GCA_946902895.1 Fragum fragum
CTCTTTCCTGCATATAATCACTTGTTTTTACGTCCATGCAGTCTTATACTTAAGAAAATATTGTGATAAAAAAGAAATTGCTTGAAACAAGCAATTTCTTCTTTTATCACAATTTTTTCTCCCACATAGAATGGTTTCGTTTCCAATTGCACCCACAATTCATTGTTGTCTGGAACATAATTCAAATTGGGCCAGTCTAAAATTCCGAGAAACAGGAAAGGGTTAATTCTTCGGGCTAGACACTTAATCGCGACTGTCAATCAAAGAAAACCGACAAATCAAATCATTCATTTAGACCGGGAGTAAAGTTTGAACTCCTAGATTGGCCGCAATTTTATGTGAAACATTTTTGTCGGTTTGGCCACTTATACGTCGTAACTACAGTTTATTCAAGCTGAAATAAACCATAGTACTTTTTGTTACATGTGCTGGCAGTTATATTTTGCAAAATAACGCCGTTTAAATTGAAATGGAACTTCCTGTTGGAGTCAATAGGCGGGTCGACGGAGTAAGTGGGCTGGGCCAACGATTAACGAAACACGATTGAAAATGAAGTAATTGCTTGTTACAGGCAATTTTCAACCTTGCTTTCTACCCAAAAAGACGGAGATACTCAAAATTCTTCCAACTTGGAACTGTCGTCTGCAACTTCTTTATATTTGGACCAGTCCAAAATTTTGTTGTGTGGAAATGGGATAAGAGTTACCGAAACTTTAAATTACGCAAACGTGTAAAATGACATTATTTATATGTATTCATTTCAATTTTAGAATTATGACGAGAAATTCAGATATAGAATCTGTTATGTATTGTAATTTACTCGCTTTTCAAAACTGAGGTTGTCTGGTTCTATTTTGTCTTTCCAAACAATAGGAGAGATTTTCTAGACAGATGCCATTAATTGAAGCCAAATGCATTATACATTAAACTTGTCTGACAAACAGAACAAAATAAAAGAAACACCAAAAAAGTTCAAATACGGTTCGATTTTAACCCTTTTGCCGACGGCAGATTTATTATGAATAGCAACATTGTGCGTATAGAGGGGGGGGGGGGGGGGGGGGGTAATGGTGGATCGCTGGCAACGCCCCTTGACCTCTGACGATAATTGAAATAGATGAAAACTCTAATATTATACACAGTAAATCTTTTATTAACCCACCACTGTTTGTTGTTGTGGGGGGTTGGGTTTTTTTGTGTGTGTGTGTTTGTGTTTTTCCTTTTTTTTTTTTTTTTTTTTTTTTTTTTTTACTTAATTTTAGACTGGTCCAATTGAAAGCCGTTGTAGACGACAATGAAATCTTGATGCAAAATGAATTGAAACCACCAATATGTGGTAGAAATATTGTTGGAAAAGAAGTAATTACTTGCCATAAACAATTCCTTCATTTTACACAGTGTTTTCTACCCAGAAACTTGAAAAAAGTGAAATTAAATTTCGCTAACTTTAAATTGTCGTTTGCAACTCTTTTCAAATGGCACAAGACTGACATTTTGTCGTCTGATAATGGGATGAAAACTGCTGTGAAATCTTAGCTCTGCAATATAAAGCAAGCAAATCAATGTTTTAAAAAAAGAGTTTAGTATATTGCGTATAATACGAATTACACATTTTTAACCTATTGTTAACCCTTGTCATGCTAAATAAAATCTGTATTACATGAGAATTACATCATAATCAAGGGAATGAAAGCACTATTAGACTCTTAAATGTGGATCAATATTTCTTTTGACAATCAATTTTGTAAACAATTCTAGCCTGAAAGGTACAAACACGTGGTGTATACAAAGACCAGACTGCACATATGTGCAGTCTGATTTTTGTAGATACCTCCTGCTTTAACAGGAACATTCCGGATTCAACATAACAAGTGTTAATTCTAAAGCAAAAGAGCTCAAATCTTTCTTGTTCATCTAGAACAAGGTATTGAACTCAATATATGTGTAAAATTATAATAGATAAGGCTGTTAAAGAGAACATTTTTGGCAAGACGGTTTTGGGCAGAATGAAGTTTAAAATGTGACGAAATATTTTAACATAAAAGACACCCATCTTACTTCAAGTATAGTAGGAGCTTATACCTAGTAAATTAAAAATAAAACAAATATGACTTGAAAAGAGTTAATCTACACTAAACTAGATCTAGACTATCACGAAATTGATTAACCCTTGTCATGTTGATCCCGGAATATTCCTGGGCAGGGGCATAGACAAAAATCACCCTGCACATAAGCGTAGTATAATCTTATTCAACACTACCTTTGTGTCCTCTTTAAGCCAGAATGTCGATGAGATCGTTTTCAAAACTAAATATTGACCCTGACAACAAGACCTACAGTGCCATCTGCGCTTTGATTTTAATCCATTTCTGTTCAAGGTTTTTATTCAGCATGATAAGGAATAATACCTCTCCCAGTGGCTCCTTGTAACATTTTGTTAAAGCAATACAGTCATTTCTAGCAAAGCACCATAAATGAAAGAAAAGTAGACGAACTAAAACAAAGATAAAATACGCATACATTTTGTAGATACTGGGCGCACATTTGAAATCTGAATGAAAACCATTTACAAGCCGAACAGAAAATGAGCTGACAAGAATTTTAAACGAAGGACCATTATTCGGAAAAAAAACAATGTAACGTAAACATAATCGCATGTGCACACGTTTGAGTGATACTGGGTTATTGTCTGAATTTAAAATAAATCCTATCAGTAGTTAGAGAGGAAAGGAGCGGACAAGAAAAAGCCTCAGACCGTCCGACCAATGGACAAATCAACCGACCGACCAACAAGCTTACTCCCATATAACCTCTAAACGTTACTTCCACAGACCCTCTAAATATAGATTTTGCGGATATGATAATTCAGAACCATTACAGAGCTATGACTTTCTATTTCCAGTTCACAAGATAAGTAGTGTCAAGAGGATAACACTTGTGTTTAACCCTTATCATGCTGAACCCGGAATTGTCCACTTTTTGCAGGAGTCATAGACAAAGATCAGCCTGCACTGAGTGCAGTCTCATCTTTGTCTACGCCACCTGTTGGTATCTTTCAAGTAAGTTACTTCTATTACATTGATTTGCAAAAGAAATGATGACTAATAACTAATGCTTCCAGTGCTTTCAGCCCTTTAATTTTAATGAAATTCCGAAAAGGATTTTATTCAGCATAACAGGGTGTAAAGACGTGAGTTACACGCAAGGGACAATTCAACTCCTAGGAAATAAAATCTGCGTAAACAAACAATATCAAGTTTAATGTTACAACTAACTTTAGAATCTATACAACAAAAACTTGAAAGACCGAAGAAAGACAGCTATAGGAGAAGAAAAGACAGAATGTAGGGGTTTACAAATAGAGGATTTGGTACAAATACATAAACGCCTACGTAGTGTTTACTAAAGTTAGTTAGATCTTCAATGTTCAGTTTTCTCGATAATAGATCGTCGTCACTCAGTATGTGAAAAGGGCAACTGATAGCAGGACAAACACACAGTATGACCATAAAACAACTTGAATATGCACTAATCGACTTCCCGACGTACACTAGGTAGACTTGTCTTCTCACCGTACACCTTTTGAAATTGTTGAAATTTTGTAGTCCAATACAGACAACCACAATTGGTCACAGCTCTCTGTTAGTAGGAGTGACAACAACGTCACAGTTTGATACTGGTTTGTGGACAGAATTGACGTAACATCCAACACACGACAGACAGTAGTACAGTTTACAGCGTACAATGTTCAAATCAGTGACAAAAAGCTCATCGGGAGATCCCTCTCTTTACCCACAGGTTTATACAATGCAGTCATTTATATAGTGAACAACAGCTCATCAATACGAAAGACCGGTGGTGACATCAAGAATTCACAGTTCACACTTCATACATAGTAACTTTGAAGTGTGAAGTCGGAAGTTTGAAGTTGGAAGTGAGAAGTTGGAAGTATGAAGTCGGAAGTGTGAAGTGAGAAGTTGGAAGTATGAAGTGTGAAGTGTGAAGTTGGAAGTATGAAGTGTGAAGTTGGAAGTTTGAAGTGTGAAGTTGGAAGTATGAAGTGTGAAGCTGGAAGTTGGAAGTATGAAGTGTGAAGTTGGAAGTATGAAGTGTGAAATTGGAAGTATGAAGTGTGAAGTCGGAAGTTTGAAGTGTGAAGTTTGAAGTGTGAAGTGTGAAGTTGGAAGTATGAAGTGTGAAGTTGGAAGTATGAAGTGTGAAGTCGGAAGTTTGAAATGTGAAGTCGGAAGTTTGAAATGTGAAGTTGAGAGTTTGAAGTGTGAAGTGTGAAGTTGGAAGTATGAAGTGTGAAGTTGGAAGATGTCACCACCGGTCTTTCGTACATCAATGCACCTTACTGATTGAAAATACACACTGACCCTTAGCTATTGATAAATTTGCTACACAAGGGTTAAAATGCGTTCAAAATGGCGAATTACCGGCGTCAATAAAACGATCCATTGACAAATCAAATCATCCTTTCAGACCGAGAGTAAATTTTGATTTTGTTGTTGTGGTAGTTGTTTTTGTTGTTGATTTGGCGAATTAAACGTTGTAACTTATCCCGACTGTAATTACAACGCAAAGGCCGCAAACTAACAACTTTTATTTTTGTTCCTGATCAATATCTCAATCGCACTCTTTTCTGGACTTGACTTCATATTCGCTCCCCTTTTCAAGTGTGTGTGTTTGTTGTTGGGTATTTCTATGACATGAAGATGAAAATATTTATGTAGAGTTTTTTTTTTTTTTTTTTTTTTTTTTTTTTTTTTTTTTTTGTTGTTGTTTTCTGTGTTAGTTGTTGTTGTTGTTTTAAGAATAGAGTGTAAGTTTGCAAGTCTTCATCGATAAAATCGATAGACCGATCAAATCGATACATTAACACCGGTAGTAAATTCGTACTCCTTAAACGGTCGACATCTATGTTAAGAACTTTTGTTGGTTCGGCGACTTAACCGTCATTCTGACAAGGTCGCTAAGCAACCATTTATCTTTTTTGTTGCACGTTACTTTCAACATATTTTGTAAAGAAAATAGCGGCGTTCAATGTATAAGTTGAACAACATATGTTGGAGGATGTAGGCAGGGTAAGCCATTCGTCATTCATAGAACCCCCACTTTAGCCCGTTCCCACACAATTTCTCTTTTTCAATCCTCCAAGAAAAACGCTTTTTGAAAGCAATGTGGGAAATGAAGAAGCAATTTCTTCATTATCCACATTTTTCTACTCCAAAAGGCAATTTTTTTTTAAAAAAAAATCATCAACAACAAATTTTCGGCTGCAACCTCTTTGAATTTGGACCAGTTTAAAATTCTGTCGTCTGGTAATGGGTCAAAAGAAATGCCAAGTATAACTGTACCTAACAACATGTTCTCTATAATTAGCCCTTTTAAGTGTACGTTACATTCCGGCGAAAAAGAAACCTACAAAAAGTATCTATTCCATTTCATAGGTGCTAAATATATCAGTCAGAAACTCGCTAGAATCCAACGAAGGAAATTAAAGCAGACACTCGGCTGATGGAACGTACACTTTTATACGGTTTCACAAAATTATTCATTGTCTTTCCGTGTCTGATTTGTTAATCCGTCACCAGACGACAGTATATTGGACTAGTCCAAATTGAAAGGAGCTACAGACGACAATCTAAAGTTTATGAATTTTTTTTTAAAACTTTTTGAGTAGAAAACCTTGTATAAAATGAAGAAATTGCTAACAAAATGTTTTCCCAATTGTATTTCTTGGGGGGGGGGGCGTCCAAAAGCACCATTGGGTGGAAATTGGTTAAACAATCATAAGACGAAATGAATTCAAAGATGCAATAAACTCTCAACTTTTGGCGTTCTATCATTGCTTCATCGATGTGCAAGTGTTTGTCCATTTGTCATTCTGTTAGCTAAATTTTGGCCTGTTGCTTAAAGATATGAAAATGAAAGAAGTCACTTTCATTGATTTACCCAGTACTAAACTGCAATTTATTTTGGACTGGTCCAGACTGAAATAAGTTTATGAAATTCGGATTTTGTTTTTATTATTTTTATTATCATTTATTTATGGGTGGTAAACATTGTAGAAAATATGTTATAATCAATTTCTGCATTTTTCACGATGTTTTCTGAAGTTGTTTTCTTGAGATGCGTGCGTAGCAAAGCCGGTTTGAGAGTGAATTAGTTAGCAATTAAGACCAAATGCTTTGAAATTGTATGTATAGCCCTGGTGTTAGCAAGGCGCTAGAACCGTCCGGCCACATTTTCTTTCTTCTTTAAATCCACCGAGTCTACATGTACTGAAATTTCATTTTCAGGGACATTTAAAAAGTATTTTTTCATAGATGAATAATTTAATTGTTAGTTTCGTCTATCAAAAACGAGCGATCTGATTGGTCGAAAAATTTAATTCATACCTCCATGAACAAAATTTTGAGTACGCAGCCATTTTGAATGCCTCCGCACAAAATAGTTCACTACAAAAAGGTATCAAAATTTGTTAAGTTGTTGCATTTTTCGCTTGATGCTATTAAATTATAAGAAATGAAGAAAATATTTTTTGTTTTCATGGAGGTATGAACCGTATTCGCGTATTCATACAGTGTGATTAGGTTTTTCGGTTCATACCTCCATGGAAACAAAAAATATTCTCCTCATCTCTTAAATAATTCAAGGTTCGTCTATCAAGATTCAAGCTGATTCTTTTTTTTTTTTTTTTTTTTTTTTTTCATGAAGATAATTTTGAGCACACGACTATTTTGAATGCTTGCGCCCAAAGTAGATCCAAAAGTTCTTACTCAAAACTAGTTAAATATTTGCTTTGTTTTGCTTAACGGTATTAACCCATTCCAACACAAGAAAATTTTAGACTGATCCAAATTGAAAGAAGCTGCAGACGACAATTTCATGTTGATTGAATTTTGAATTTTTTCGTCTTTTTTAGATAGAAAACATTGTGGATGATGAAGAAATTGCTTGATACAAGCAATTTATTCATTTTCCACAATGTTATCCAATGCTTTTTTCTAGAGGGGCGTAAAAAGGAGGGATTGAGTTGAAATGGGTTAAATCATAAGAAATGAAAAGAATATATTTACTTACTTGGAGGTATAAACAAGAAAACACTTAATCGCACTGTATGAATCCGTTCGCGGTTGCATTCAGTGTGATTAAGTTTTTAGGCTTCATATAGTTTGATTAAGTTTTTAGGCTTTATACAGTGTGCCTAACTTTTTAGGCTTCATACAGTGTGATTAAGTTTTTAGGCTTCATACAGTTTCATTAAGTTTTTAGGCTTTATACAGTGTGATTAACTTTTTAGGCTTCATACAGTGTGATTAAGTTTTTAGGCTCATACCTAAATAAAAACAAAAATACTCTCTTCAGTTCTTTAACTCTCCGCGCTGGATAATTAAACTGTTAATTTGGCTCGTCATCATCTATACTAAAAAAAAAAAATAACTAGAATTCAGTGGAAAAATGGGTTGATTAAATCATGAACGTCACTTTTGATTATAGACTGGAGTAATAACCATGATAATTTGACCCACGTTCACAGTATGTTTTACGTAGTTTGCGTTTAATAGAATCTTCATCCTGACATTTTCAACTGAGATTCCTTCTTTAATATATACCTACCTCCTTAAGTGTCCGCAGCACTCGACAGAAAAAATAGCAAGTTTTTGTCATGTACCGAACTGATATAGTTTCATTTTCTCGGTAGAATGATGTCACTCTAAAGTAACGTTTCAAGGATGAAAAGGGGGTTGATTTAAGACAAGTTTCCTTGTTTATCTTCAAATTTACTATAATCTTTCTTTCTAAATGCAGTTCGCAAATTTGTGTTTGTACCGTTCACTTATCATATTATCTTTTATTAAACGGATAGCTTATAAACAATGAATTTTTCGAATATACACACATATATTTTCAAGTTGTAAGGGATTTACAGATGTAGACGAAATTATGGCTCGGAAGAGTTTAACTCATTCCCACAAAATCTATCCTTTTAAACCCTCTAAGTAAACAAGAGGACCATGATGGTCCTAAATCGCTCCCCTGAGTATGATGGTACATGGCTTTATGATATAAACATAATAGCAAAGCCCTCTGTCTAATTAATTTGGAGAAGATGTTTAAGGATTTCTCTTTTAATCCTAGGTATATTGATGATCCCACCATATAGCACTAATTTCCTGAATATGGTAATCCTTTGAAGTATAGACATCAATACATACCAAGTATAAAAGCTGCAAGTCTAATGGTTTAGAAGATGGAGGTTTTCAAAGATATCATTATTTATTCCTAACTAAAATTAGGGATTGCACAGAAAAGGGCTAATTTCTTTAAGTATTTTGGTAGAGGGTCAATATATGATGATATGTACCAAATATCAAAGCTCTATGCCTTATGGTTTGGGAGAAGAAGATTTTTAAAGTTTCCTTCTTTTCTTCTATGTAAAATCAGGGATCGCCCGAAAAAGGCCTATTTTTATAATAATGTAATTCTTTGAAGTATTTTGGTAGAGGGTCAATAGATGATGATTTGTACCAAATATCAAAGCTCTAGGCCTAATGATTTGGAAGAAGAAGATTTTTTAAGATTTCCTTCTTTTATTCTATGTAAAATCAGGGATTGCCATTAAGAGAGCTAATTTTCAGAATACGGTAATTCTTTGAAGTATTTTGGTAGATGGTCAATAGATGATGATTTTTACCAAATATCAAAGCTCTAGGCCTTATGGTTTGGGAGAAGAAGATTTCAAAAGATTTCCTTCTTTATTTCTATGTAGAATCAGGGATCGCCCAGAAAAGGGCTAATTTGCAGAATACGGCAATTCTTTGAAGTATTTGGTAGCGGGTCAATAGATGATGATTTGTACTAAATTTCAAAGCTCTTGGCCTTATAGTTTGGGAAGATTTTTTAAGATTTCCTTCTTTATTTCTATGTAAAATCAGGGATCGCCTAGAAAAGGGCTAATTTTCAGAATATGGTAAATCTTTGAAGTATTTTGGTATAGGGTCAATAGATGATGATGTTTAACAAATATCAAAGCTCTAACCTTATGGTTTTGGAGAAGAAGATTTTTTTAAAGATGTCCTTCTTTTATTCTATGTAAAATCAGGGATTGCCCAGAAGAGGGCTAATTTTCAGAATTCGATAATTCTTTGAAGTATTTTGCTAGAGGGTCAATAGATGATGATGTATAACAAATATCAAAGCACTAGGCCCTATGGCTTGGGAGAAAAAGATTTTTAAAGATTTCCTTCTTTATTTCAATGTAAAATCAGGGATCACCCAGAAAAAGGCTAATTTTCAGAATATGGTAAATCTTTGAAGTATTTTGGTAGAGGGTCAATAGATGACGATTTGTACCAAATATCTAAGCTCTAGGCCTTACTGTTTGGGAGGAGATTTTTTAAGTTTTTTCACTCCGTTGCCATGGCAACCAGAGTTTTTCATGGATTTCAAGTCTTGTAAGTATTTTGAAAGAGCATGACCTAAGGATCATTTCTGTTAAGTTTTGTTGAAATACCATGGTTAGTTTAGGAGGAGAAGATTTTTTTGTAATTGTGAACGGACGGACGGACAGACGGACGGACGGACGACGGACGATGACCGATCACAATAGCTCCACCAGAGCACTTCGTGCTCAGGTGAGCTAAAAAGCTATGGAAAACATTGTGGACATAGAAATTCAAGCAATTTCTTCAATGTCCACTCTGTTTTTTACCCCAAAATATAAAGAAATTTAGAATTTCATCGACCTAGAACTATCATCTGCATCTTTTCTCTATTTGGACCAGTCTAAAATTTTGTCATGTGGGAATAGGTTAAGACAGACAAAGCAAAAGATTCTGTCGGTAAAAATGCACGAACTGAAAGAGAAGATCATCCTCTCTACGGCCGAAATGTAATAACACAGTAAACCAAGCTATAGCTACGCCCATCAACCGCTTAGTATTGGTTCAGGCAAACTAAAGTAGAAGATGCTCTATTTTCGGCACTCTTAAATAGTCTTTGAAATCTATTCATGCTTTCTTGCTTGTTGAGACTCCGTTAAATAATACATCAAGCCATAAGAATACATGTATTTGTTGGTCAAATGGTCGACATAATACAATGTGCTGACCCTGAAGTCTAGAAGTTGACGGTCTGGCTAGATTAATCTGAGTTTCATTTGTATGTTCCTGGTAAAGTTCAAATCGATTCTATCGATCAAAATGCTATTGAAAGCTTACGGACTGAAATTCACCCTTTTAAAGATGAAACATTTGAGACTGGTTGAATCTTAAAACAAATCAACGTAACGTAAATTGACCTAAACAAGTGTCACAAATGGTATATAACAACGTGAAAAGGGGAGAATCTGTTTCTCACGAGCACGTCCTTCCACTAACATTATGTTTTATTATTATTCTTTTTTTTATTATTGTTATAATTATCATTTATTGTGCCAAAAAGCAAAATTGGGTAATAATGGTTTTGTTCAGGTACCAATTGCTATGTTATAATATTGATTCTTTGTTTAAGTTCCTATTTAAAAAGATAGCAATTCAATAAAATTCACCTTAACCCTTGTCATATCCTCTTTTCATTATACTTGCAAACTTTGAAGTAATTAGATAAATCTTGTTTTAAAACGTTTCCCCAAACAACAGCAATAAACAGATGCTGTAGGCTAAGATCAGACTGCACGTCTGTGCAGGCTGATCTTAGTTTATACACTTGCCAAATCAATTATCAAAACAGGAATATTCCGGGATCAGCATAACAAGTGTTAACATCGTGTAGAATCAAATGATCTTTCTTGTCAAATTTATTATGCTATTTTTGTTTTGTGGATGTTTCTGTTTGTAGCATAAGCACTAGTCCAGGAGGAAATGACCGGAAGCGAATGTCAATCAAAGTACCAACCGACCATTCAAATAAATTATTTAGACCGGAAGTGAATGACGTACTAAAAAAGTGGCTGACATTTGTGTGAAACATTTTCGTTGAAAAAAAGAATACATCACTTTTCTTTCTTATAAAGACGAAGTGTACAAATCGTTTTGACTACCAGTCAGTCTTGGATGGTGAGGGAAGCCAGTGGTATTTCAGTACTACAGCATAACAAAAAGTCCATTACCATCACTTAACTGTGAAGTTCAGTTGATGACTTGAAGTTGGTTATATCTTGGTTATTCATTAAGGTATTTACATAAGTCACTACCAAATGAACAGTCAGTCTATTTATGTGCAAGGTAGGCTAAGACATACTAAGAAGTAATAACATCTATTGTGCTTTTCAATTAGATTTCTTGGTTGCAAATTGTCACATGTGGTACTTTTTTGTTACCAAGGTACTTCCCTCAACTCTATACGGCCGGCTACTTTTAAATTTCGTAGAAAATTGTATAACATTGTACAAAAATTGATGGTGTAGCTGGGACCACTCGTTCAAAACTTTCAAGCTCGCACAGACCGAGTGTCCCTTCGGGGTCGTCAGGACCAGTCAGATTTCAAACTCTATCAAACGGTTTTAAGATATATATACTCGTTTTGTTTTATAAGTAGTCTGTGTGTATGTTGATTCATGTGTGTATGGTTGTTCAGTTTAACCCTTTCCTGTTTTAATTCTTTTTAGACCTGTCAAAATTCAAAGGTTTTGCAGACGAAAATTCAAAGTGGATTCAATTTAAAAAAAAAACATTTAGTAGGGTAGAAAATATTGTGGAAAAAGAAGAAATTGCTTGTTACAAGCAATTTTTTATTTGCCTACAGTGTTTTCTCAAGTAAAAAATCACAAGGAAGTAAAAACCAGCGACAGTACAGGAAAGGGATAGGTCTATGTTTTGACATTTTTTTAGTCTTAACTCATTCCCACACAACCCCTCCTTTTTATGTCCATCAAGAAATAGCTATTGAAAACATTGTGAAATAAAGAAATTGCTTGTATCAAGCAATTTCTTTATTATCCACATTGTTTTCTTTCCAAAAAGACGAATAAATAAATAAAATTCCACCAACTTGAATTTGTCGTCTGCAGCTTCTTTCAATTTGTTGTGTGGGAATGGGTTAAACACTGAGATTGGAAAGGCTGTTTAGTTGTACTCGATAAAAGAAAACTTTTATATGACCACGCGGTCCTATTCCGAAATCTGGACAGTAGACACCCAAATAATTCATTATCTAGACAAGCTTATCAGCATATCGATGGACCAAGCATTTAACCTATTCCACACAATCCCTACTTTTGGCGTGTCTTCAGAAAAAATGCTTTTGAAAACATTGTGGAAAATGAAGAAATTGCTTGTATCAAGCAATTTCTTCATAATCCGCATTTTTTTCTATTCAAAAAGACGAAAGAATAATAAAGTTCAACGAATTTGAAAATGTCGTCTGCATCGTCTTTTGATTTTGACCTGTCAATAATTTTGTTTTGTTGGAATGGGTTACATGACTTGCAAAAACTCCTAGACGGACGAGAACATGCCCGTTTACCTCATAATATCATTATTACATTTTTACAAAAAAGAATAAATTCGTAGCCGAAATACGCGAAGTACATATGGTAGGTTGATTTGAAAATGTCACCGAAATGTCGGTCAACCAAGACGTCTAACGGACTCTACGAAGTACATGTGTATAGACGACATGGTGTATGATAATTGATTTCTAAATTATGTCTTTTCTCTTTTTATTACATATTATAAATTAACATTTTCAGAAAAGGTACCACGAGACTAATTAACGGATCACCGCTGTCAATCAAAAATCGATTGACCAATCAAATTACTCAATTCAACTGTAAGTGAACTATGAACTCCAATAGTTATAGTGAGAAATTCTTTCATCGATCCGAACTACAGCTTATTCAATCTGTAGAACGATGGTTAGGTCTTCAACCAACGGTTTAACTTTTATAAAATGTATTTTACAACAGAATTTAAAAAATAGCATCAGTAGAACGTCTTATTCAATCTGTAGAACGATGGTTAGGTCTTCAACCAACGGTTTAACTTTTATAAAATGTATTTTACAACAGAATTTAAAAAATAGCATCAGTAGAACGTCTATGTTGAGGGTGTCAGTAAGTATGGCCAGCGATCCGTCAACACAAAAGAAAGTCTGATCTTTGGAGGGTATGGTCTAATTAATCAATCTCGGTTGGCTTAACCCATTCCAACACAAAGGCGTTCTTGGACGCCCCAAGAAAAACAAATGGGAAAACATTGTGTAAAATAAAGAAATTGCTTGTAACAAGCAATTTCTTCATTTTACACAATTGTTTTCTATCAAGAAAGTTGAAAAATCGAAAATTTCATACACTTGAAATTGTCGTCAGCAACTCCTTTCAATTTGAACTAGTCTAAAATGTTGTTGTGTGGGAATAGGGTAAAGTCGAAACAAAGGTATTATCATTCAAACTGTCGAGAAACGCAATTGACCAATTACTTGCCCTATCTTTAAACTCCGTTGGCCACGTCCATTAACTCCAACGGGAAGTCCCGCTTCGATCTTAAACGGCGTTTTGTGCAATTTAATGGCAAGTAGCAGGTAACAAACAAGTATATCGCGTGTGTCAATCAAATAACCAGTCGACCAATGAAATCATTATTTTAGACCAGAAGTGAGTTTTGAACTCGAACATTGGCCTCCAATTTTTGTTACGCTTTTTTGTTGATTTGGCGACTTAAACGTCTAACTGCAGCTTTTTCAAGCTGTAGTTACGACGTTTAAGTCGCTCACCAACCATTCTTCTATTTTCGTACATGCTACTAGCAATAGAAAAAATAACGCCGTTTAATCTTGAAAAGCACTTCCTTTCAGAGTCGATGGGCAAACATAGTACGTAGGCGGGGGCCAGCGATTGGCCGATTACACAAGATAAAAAGAAAAAAAAGCGAGAAATTATATAGCGTGTTGAACCTACCATTTCATGTTACAAGAGAAAGGAAAATAACACTAAATTTCACCATCTAGAAGAGTTTGATTAAATATTTGTACGATGATGAATATTTTAAGCAAGGAAAATGATATAAAGCCAAATGAGCGTGATTGTTATGTGAAACAGCACGCAACCGAAAGAATTATGTTTGTTAATGTAATGAATATCAAAATGTATTCTATCGCTTAAGAATTTCCTCTTTTTTGTTACGAAAATATATATTCTATGTACATTTTTCTCCATACGTCTTAATGTTATTCTTTAAAGCAAGAAGGAGACCGCGACCAAAGCGCTTGATTTTAAAAGAAAGAGACAACCAGAGAAAGATATAGATAGAAAGAGACAGACAAACAGACATTTAGAGATACTGTAGTGAGAGACACAGAGATAAGATGGAGACAGGGGAAAAGAGAGAAAGAATGTGTGTAAGTTTGTGTGTGCACGCGTGTGTGCTAGAGAGCGCGTGCGTGTTTAATTTTGTTTGAAGGCCCAAACAAATAAATATTTTATTGCGCTTTAACTGTATAATGTTATCCTAATGAGAAGACTTCGTAAAATAAAGGCATTTTTTGTATTACTATTATTACAATTATTATTGTGCTCTCATTCTTCTCCTCTGACATAGTCCACTTAAAAATCAAAGTGCTGAAAACACTGTAAGCCAGCAAAGCATGGTTGAATTTAGAAAACTTTCCCTTGATGGGTTGAAAACATTATGGACATTGAAGAAATTGCTTGTACAAGCAATTTCTTCATTGTCCACAATGTTTTCTAAAGCTTTTTTTAAAAATGCTTAAAAAGCGGAATTGACTGGGGATGGGTTAAATAGCGTGCATTTGACACGGTTCACTAAAATTTGAATAGAGTTTGCAATATTCCTGAAATACATTAAGAACTACTTTTAATGGCGTAGGCAGTTAACGGATTTAGTAGTTAAGCATCCAGTGGTAGTTTGCACTCGTTGAACTTTGAGACGACCTCAAAATTTCGTCTGTTAACTTAAGCTATCAAAGCTGACGCTTTGCTAGCTAAAAAGAGTGCAGATTCTATACAAGTACAAAAGAAAAAAATCATGATCAACTAGAGTTCGGTCATACCAAAATTAACTAACAGATAATACCACGAGCAAGATGCACCTAAGTGCATAAGATAAATGACATCATCATTATACAAGAGGATCATGATGGTCCTATATCGCTCCCCTTAGTATGATGGCTCAAGGCTTTATGATATACACAAAATATCAAAGCCCTACACCTAATTATATTGGAGAAGATTTTTTAAAGGTTTCCTCCTTTAATCCTAGGTATATTGAAGATCCTACCATTTAGTCTAATTTCCAGAGTATGGTAATTCTTTGAAGTACATTGTTAGAGGTCAATAGGCATTTACACTTACAAATTATGCCCAATCATTTAGGAGGCGAAAGTTTTCAAAGATATCCATCTTTATTCCTTTCTAAACTACTGGATTGCACAGAAAATGTATTATCAAAATGCCTAATACGGTACTTCTATTAAGTATTTTGGTAAAGAGTCAATAGGTGCTGATACACATAAAATATTAAAGCTCTGTCCCTTATGGTTTCGGTGAAGAATATTATCAAAGATTCCTTTGTTAATACATATGTAAGATCAGGGATCACACAGAAACGGGCTAATTTTCAGAATACGGTAGTTCTTTGAAGGATTTTTGTAAATTGACAATAGACATTGATACATTTAAAATATTAAAGCTCTTTGCCTTGTGGTTTGGGAGAAGAAGATTTTCAAATATTATCTTCTTAATTTCTATGCAAAATAAGGTATCACACAGAAGGGGGCTAGTTTTCAGTGTAGAGTAATTCTTTGAAGTATTTTGGTAAAAGGTCAATAGACATTGATACTACAAAATATGAAAGCTCTAGGCCTAATGTTAAAAGAGATGAAGATTTTCAAAGATTTCCTTCTTTAATTCTATGTAAATCAGGGATCACACAGATAGGGCTAATTATCAGAATACGGGAGTTCTTTAAAGAATTTTGGTAGAGGGTCAATTGACATTGATACATAAAAAATATTAAAGCCCTGGGCCTTAGGGTTTGGGAGGAGAAGATTTTACAAGGTAACCTTCTTTATTTCTATGTAAAATCAGGGATCGCACAAAAGGGCTAATTTTCAGAGTATCGCAATAGACCTTTTCACGCAAAGCGCCAGATGATTAAAAAGTCTACATCCATTAGACGCTTTCAAAAAATAACAACAACAACATTTTCCCGTTGCGGGGAGTTTTTACTTCCGGTTTGAAAAACTCAATAGAAAATAAGAAGGGTCGATACGACCCCGAACTTTAACAGTGTTAAAATGTCAGAAAACAAGTTTCTGTTTGTGAAGTCAGTGTTTACAAATCCGAACAATAGATGGGAAAATGGTTTGAAAAATGTTCCGGCCTTTGACATATCAAAATTTAAAAAATATTTAGTGGAATCGCGGGACAAATCGTTTGACAAAGAAAGCGTCCGGGCCTACAAGTCGTTGAAGGCGTTTAAATACTTTGAAGAGGGATTTGTCCAGAGACTCAGTCACATTGAAAAAACTGTGGAAAATACCAGCTTGTATTTAATCAGTTCCCGTGTCCTTGATTCATACCAGGGAAAATCCTACCAAACTTACGTTAGATTTTAATTGAAATCGTACCTCGCAGGGGATTTGGCAATGCAGCATTTCGCATTCTGTCATTTCATCTGACCGCTCATGTGAAATCTGAACTTCGTTCTGAACATTTCTAAGATCAATTTCTGGCAACAAAACGTTTCTTGGTGTAACACACGTTACAGTTTTCTTTCACAAGGGTTTCTACTGCTCCGTCATATTTGGACGATTTCATACTGGAAACAGTAGCTCTCCGTTGCCTCAATGTTACTGGCAAAGTCACCGGAAGATTCATTGTCGGTATAAAGTCCAAAGACGTTGGATCATCACTTCTCTTCCCATTCACAAAATGTCGACCACAAAATAAAGAATTATTCGTTGGTGCAAATTTATTTCTTCCATGGAGGACTCTTCCAGTTGCCTTTATCTATAATTTTCTTCTAGACTCCGGTTTCTTCGGAATTCTATGGAAGGATATATTATAGTTATGCCTTGTCGATCTACAATCTGCCACGCAACAATTGTCATTTCCACCCATCTTTTTAGGATAATATATATCCCACAGCAAAAAGTATCCACTCAAAGTTGTTAAGCGTATTCAATTTATTTTTATTTGGGTAAAAGATTGAAATGATAATGATAATTAAATAAACACCATGCAATAATATTCCCGTGCCGATTGAAAACGACGTCTGGTCGGATTCTTTGATTCGTCGATCAGAGCCCACTACTTGGCGGCATATCGGTTGAAACATAAAAAGACAAATTTGTTTCATCAATTCCTAAATTTTACTAATATACATAAAGAGTGTGCGGTGTTGTTTATTGGATGCTTGGTGACATGTTGCCGTCTACACATAACACCATATAGATATGTGATATACCAAAGGGAACCCTTTACATCAAGACTGTTTACCGAACAGCACTCCATTATAATCATTACATTTGATTATTTCTATTTTTCATTCTTTTCTTCGCACTATTAACATCGTCATCACATATTATGATTTCTAAAATAATGCTCTTTTCGTAAATATATAGTGCTCTCAATTTTGAATTTCCATACACACTTTTTAATCGGTATATGACATATCTAGACGAAAAGCGGATTATATAAATCAAAGAATATATTTTCTCCTTTCCTCCAACACTTCTATAACCAGAACGCTGCGAATGTCAATTTGAGAAGAAGCATGTGAAAACATTGTGGAAAATGAAGACATTGCTTGGATAAAGTATTTTTTCGGTAACCACAATATTTTTCCTGTCCCATAAGGAAAAAAAATAAATAAACAATTAAATTCCATTAGCTCTAAAATGTCGTCTGCAGCTTCTTTTGGACCAGTCAAAAATTAATTCATTGGGAATGGATTAATATTGGAATGTTATTTTGGATGTTATATCTGTCAAGATGTTTGACACTTGTTCGTATACTGCAAGGCGGGACTTTCCATTCATCAACGTAATCATTCAGTGTTTGCGTCGAGTGTCAAACTATAACTATTTACTTTTCCTTCCTTGTATGTGTGTGAGGGGGGGGGAGTTAAAAATATGTCCAAAATATCTTATTTCGTAGGAGATATTATTGAATGAAAGGGTAATTTTCGCAAAACTCGAGGTACGTAATGTTTCATATTGCCTAGACACCAGGTCGTTTTAAACTTAATTTTGTTACTAATACACGATAATATCATCAATATTACTCGCTACAACTAGTCTGCATATATCTGCCCACATATTGAAACCCTTTTTGCACCAAAATTTTGATTTTTAATCTTAATTTTGCTCGTTCAAAATAGACAATTTATATAGGATTATATAGTGATAAATTATCGACTCCCCGCAATCGATCACATGACAAAGTCTCGGGTAAATATCGCCTTTAACGAGATTCGATTTGACGCATGCGCTGTGAGACCGTGAAAAGGTCTATTCCTTAGGTTTTTCGGGAGTTGATCAATAGATGATGATTTATACAAAATATGAAAGCTTTAGGCCAGGTGGTTTCGGAATAGAAATTTTTTATAAAGATTTCCTTCTACATTTCTATGTTAAATCAGGGATCGCACAGAAAAGGGCTAATTTTCAGGATACGGTATTTCTTTGAAGTATTTTGGTAGAGGGTAAATAGACGATACCAAATATCAAAGCTCTGGACCTTATGGTTTGGGAGGAGAAGATTTTTTAAATTTTCTATGTCAACCAAAGTTCTCCGTGGATTTTATTTCATTGGATTATTTTGAAAGAACATAACCTAGGTATCATTACTGTGAAGTTTGGCTGAAATTCCGTGGTTACTTTAGGAGGAGAAGATTTTTTATAGTTGTGAACGAACGGACGGATGGACGGACAGATGGACGGACGGCGGACGATGACCGATCACAATAGCTCACCCAGAGATCTTCGTGCTCAGGCGAGCTAAAAAGAGAACACAGCGAAAATAATTTGAAATTACAATGTACAAACTTTTAGGACTTACAGTTTTAGAGTACTAGACTTCCCTCGATTTGTGTTCACTTATGATATTTCATATTTCTTGCAAGTATACAATTGAGCAAGCAATTTTAATTGCAAATAACACAAAACATTAAGCAATACAATAGGATGTTTGTTGTGGAATCACATCTAAGAGATGAAGGCAATATTTTTGTTTTCCTTGAGTCTAATCACAATCTATGAATACGCGAAGCAATAGAAAGCAATATAGCTATATGAGAAATACACGTATGGGTGCCGTTTCCTGATCAATCCCTGGTTTTTACGTCATTGTGTTTTCATACTGGAAAATTTTGTTGAATGGGGTTTTACGCCGCTTTTAACAATTTTTAAATCGTATCGCGGCGGCTGGAGCACTTAACAATGGATTCCTGGTATTTCTCGCACCAGTATCCCAATTACATCCTTTCCTTACCTCCAACTGCTCTCCCACTTAGGTTTACGATTATTTACCCATTGGTGAGAGACAAATATCGGAAAGGATATGTGACGCCGCCGGGGATGGAACATATTGAAAAAATATTGTGGAAAAAGAAATTGCTTGTAACAAGCAATTTCTTATTTTCCACAGTAATTTCTACTGTACCGAATGCTTATTTTTCAAATAAAATCGATTTTATAGTGTCGCCTGCAAATCTTTTGAATATGGACAGGCCTTACATTATATTGTTAATATTTTGGAAGAATGACACTAGCACATATCAAGGAAAACAATTGTGCCAAGTTATTATGAAACCCATCACATAAATTCTTCGTAATTTAAGCCTAGAAAAACACAGGATAAACCGTTATACATTACAGGAATACAGATGCTGCTTTTTACCGATTCCGCAAAACAGAAGGTTATTGCTATTTACATCGGGCGTGCTTAAAGGGCGTTTAATTCTGATTAGTCTAGCGTATTAGGAGATTTCTATCCAAGAAATACGTTAACCAATAACAGACAGGTCAGACAGTATTTAATCTGTATCGTCCGATTTGCGTAAATGAAAGGTTACAACTAGGCGACATAGGCAGACGTTACATGTATGTGTTAATTCTTTTTCTGTGTATACATTAATTCAATTACGTGTACTGCGATGGCGACGAAATCTTTGAGCTTCCAACACCCGTCCCTGCTGTTTTTACACGCATAGTCCCTTAACACATGACAACACGATCCAGCGTTTGGATGCCTCCGCAGAAAATATTGTGACAAAAGTGTATTTACGGCTATAAGAACAGGTCATAAATTTAATGAGTCAGTACATCGTTATTTGTTTGTCCGTGGTAAGCATTGTAATCTTCTCTCGTAAAATGGTACGGTCAATCTTCCTGCTCGAATTCGTGAAACAAAGACCGCGAGCCTTGGAAGGTCTTAGAAGCCTTGATAGCCTTGGAAAACGTTGTGAAAAATGAAGACATAACTTGTCACAAGCAATTTTTTCATGATCCACAATGTGTTTTATCCTTAAAAGACAATGGTTTTAAAGATTTCATGAACTTAAAATTTCCGTCTACAACTTCTTTGAATTTGGACCAGTTTCAATTTTAACGTGTGGGTTTAAATAGGTTCAAAGGGGTTTTTCAAAGTAGATTTCGCTCGTCAATATGTCGAGTTTGTCTGAAGTTCGGTTTCCAATCACAAACTGTTCCTAAGAAGGCCAAATTACAAACTGCAATTCGATGTGTTCCTGATTTTGACTCACAATTACTTTCTCTTTTCTTTTTCTCTTTGGAATTAATTAGATATTTTTGTATGTGTTCATCTCAGCAATATCTCTACCTAATTCTTCGTTTTGTTTTTCATGACAAGCCGTTTTGAAAATGACTCACGAAAATGGCCATCATTCAACGAATTCTAGTTTTGACACGGTAAACGTCTAATTTCTAAACATATTTAATTAAGAAAATATATATTGAATCCTCTTTGCAACAACTCGCATATGTTCGAACCAAGGCATCTTGCAAGATGGTCAACAAAATGGCCACCATTTAATGAAACGGGGGATCGCTTACAACGCCCACTCATTCTGATAAAAAGTTCCTCTTCAATATCAAAAAGCAAAATGTATGGCAAGTAACGTCTAACAAACGAGTAAATTTGATGGTTGGCGAACTAGACGTCGTTCATACAATTTGAATAAGCTGTATTTGCAACGTTTAATTCTCAAAACCCACAAAATGCTTCATATAAATGCCCACCAATGTCCGTTTTCAAAGTTCGCTTCCGGTCTTATTAAACTATTTGATCGGTCGATTGATTCTTTAACTGACAGGCGCGATCGGTCAATTCTAGGCTTTGACAGGTAGTTTGTTTGCTGAACAAGTTAAATTCGTACATTGATTTATCGTAGGGCTAAATGTTAAGGGAGTCAAATAATAAATGTGCCAAAAAACACACGGTTTGAATATTAAAATCATAATCGGAGTAAACAGTAAACATTAAATTCTATGTGAAAAAGTAATGAAATTCGTCCTCTATGGCTAGCGAATGAATATCAGCTAAATTGGTTTTGTTGAGCAAAATTTACCAAATGAAAGCCCACTTCTAAAAAGAAAGAAATGTCTACCTTTGATTTTCTTTTTATAGATAAACAATGAAAACATCGTGTTCTACATACGTATTGGGTTCATTCTTCGTATATCCTTATTTAATTAATGCGCGGGCTTTTTACATCATGTTCCAAGAAAATAACCTAACAAGAACAGCAGTAGTGTTCTGATATAATGTCACATAGCGGTTGTCCTATAAGTTGCTAAAGAATATCCCTTGATGTCTCGATTATGAATCATAGTTTATTAAACAGTCACACGAGGTGGTCCTCTTTATACTACATCTAATATAAATATACCCGCTGTTCCGCAAATGTCACATCATATTTCGCACTAAGTGTTGTCTGACTTGGCACTTCAAAGCAAGATAATAAACAACGAAAAAAAAGCAAATAAATGGGTTTATAATAAGACCCATGGTGTCAGACTGTAATAATTGTCAGATGACATAGATTAACAACATAAGACAAGATTTGACCAATCGCGACGGCCAACCAAATGACCAGTAGACCAATGAGAGCATTTATTCAGATAAGAAATAAGTTTTGAACTTCAACATTGGCCGCCATTTTTTAATCTTTTTTTGTTAATTTGGCGACTTAAACATCGTAACTACAGCTTATTCAAGCTGTAGTTATGAAGTTTAGGTCTCTGACCAACTATACTTCTTTTTTTATTGGCCATTCATAATTTCAAAATTTTAAAATTTAAAACGCCTTTTAAAATCGAAACGGGAATTCCTGTCGTAGTCAATGGGCGGGGCAAACGAAGAAGTGGGTGGGGCCAGCGATTGGTCAATTAAAAACTATAAATAAACAGTTCTTATTCGTTATTTACTCAATTGACGGATCGCTGCCGAAAACAAAATTAATTGATTAATTGATTGAAATGTGTTTTAAGAGTATTTCAGTCACTTCGCAGCGGCTGGAGTCTTGGTATTTTTTTTTTTTTTTTTTAAAAAAACCTATTGTACACAATATGCTCTATAATTATTCGGATTTTAGACAAGGCAATGCAATTAAAAATTTTATATTCATATAAGTGAAGGGCTTTTATCAAATCAATATATTAGGAATAAAATGTATCATTTTACTAAAAAATCATGGAAAGAAGTCCATTGAAATCGTCATAAGTTACGAAAAAGTCTAAAATTCAGAAAAAAGTAAGAAATCAAAGAACATTAGGTTTACAAGCCCTATCGAGGAATCCATTAGTCGTCATATTATCTCGCGATTCCTTCACCAGTGAGAATCGTTTGTTGAAGCCGGGCGAGTCTGTTACGTAAAGGAAAGATCTATGTATAAAGGAATATTGTTATAGCTGTGATAAAAAAAAAACTTTGCGAAGGTCGAATGAAATTTTAAATTTCCTACGCGGCTCCAGTCCAACACAAGGATTTGTATCACTGTTATATTATATTATTCCATTTATGATACACCAACGCATTTTGACCATAAAAAAATTGTTGAGAAGCGCAAGAAATTAGTCTTTATATTCTTCACAATTCTTAAAATGTTACTCTTGGTGTGACGCCATTTATCGGGAAAAACTTCATCTAACCCCTAATCGTGCCAGATAAGCACATGATACGGACCTTTTTCTATCGAGTCCGATGTTGCATGCATGCATTGAAAGTATCTTATAAGATAAGAGAAATCGGCATGTACATAATGAAATATGGTAAAGATATAGTACATCGTGTCCCCGAGATTGATGCCGTGCTATTACCAGTGGAAAGCCACTTATGTCATATGTCCATGCAGACAAATGACTATTGTCGTCTGCTATAAAAGAAATGATACAAGATCACGGAAAAACGAAACAAAATAGATTGCAATCATACTTAACCGATAACCTACATTTATCTGAGACGAACAGCATAACGTCGTTGGGCGAGCAAAATGTCGTAAATACAGCTTTATTCAAGCTGTATTTACGATATTTTGTTCGCACAACGACGATAAAAATTCTGAATGACCTAGAAATTAATACAACACATATTTCAACCAAGGTCTTAATTGATGGATCGCGGTTGTCTATCAAATATCGATAGATCAATCCAGCCAATCAATAAAATAATCGATGAACTTTGAACGTAATGTTGATCATTTTTGTTAGTTTTGTGACTTAAACGTATTGACCCGGGATCGAAAGTCAACCATTTTACTCGTTAACCCATTCCAACACGACGCAATTTTAGATTGGTACAAATTCAAAAGAGTTGCAGATGACAATTTAAATGCGATGAAATTTTAGATTTTTCAACTTTCTGGGTAGAAAACATTGCTTGTAACAAGTAATTTCTTCATTCTCCATAATGTTTTCGCAATTGTTTTTCTTTGGGGGCGACCAAAAGCGTCAATGTGTGGGAATGGGTTAAAAAATGTACTTGACCGCAATGCTGTTTCAAAATTAGAGTAAATCTTGCCATGCATTTGTTGTCATAGATATACCGGTTCAGAAAATGAGTTATACACCCAAAACATGCCCATAAAGCACCATGTTGCAGACCTTGACTACCATAAAGGCATGTATTAGAGTCGTCTTGTGTGGAAAATATTGGTCAAATTATGATAATTTTAATCAATCTGAAAAGCCAAACGAGCCTTATTTATTTTCAATCTGCTTCTTGCTTACGGGTGCAACTGTTCGTTTTGAATTGATTTGTTTCGCATCGTCAGCTTTTAATTTTTTTGAAAGGTTTTAAGAGTCTATGTAATAAAGAGCCAGTAACAACTTTTTAGCTCTGTGTTGTCTAAATGTTGTCGCCTAGAATTTTATCACCTCGTCTACTTTCCATTGTTATGTTTGTCTTGCCGTGTTCAATAGATTAAGTGGACTAATTTGGCAATTTATAAAATTTTGTCATCTGCTAAAGATTCGTTCTGATCTCAAAACTGATTTATTCTTTGTTTTTTACGCTAAGAAGGTGAAAGAATGAAATAAAGTGGGATGACGCCGAAAAGGGTAAATATTTTGTCATTTGATCTTCGTCGGACCAAGGCTTACTTCAGACCTCTACGTATTTTTCTGGATTAAATGGTACAATTTAAGCGAGATTCTTGAATTCGCGAGTTCGTTGTCTCGCGAATATTAGCGAAAATAAAACCCTCGCTAAGGAAACCCGATTAACAGTATAATGAACGTAACTTTTATGTGGTGTGGACATTGCTGTCATATATCACAGGTACAATCCTTTTGACAAGGCCTTTGTAGACATTAAAGATCAAAATAAACTGTCAATGCCAGGGTCATTATTTTCAAAATATGCAAACTTTACAAATGGAAATAATAGAATAGTAAGTAGAAGGGATTTCACATAACTTTTTGCGACGTGTCATCCATTAAGACCATAGCATCATTTCAAGGTTATCTTTCATAAAAAACAAACGTATTGCATTGGTATTTTCGTGTGAAATCATCTTTATATTAATCATGTATATTACTTAAAATAGGATCTTTCTTATTCGCTTTTAAAACCAATATCACATATCAAGGCCAACATTTAAAAAATCATATTTCTGGTTATTGTATGCGGTTTTAACACGGCGTTTAACATTATTTCAATCATACCGCATCACATGGAGCATCTTAGGTTACTGGTATTTCTCGCGCTAGTAAATCAGAATTTAACTGATATCTAACTTCTCATCCAACTTTGGCGATTATGAACCAGTTGGTTGGTCGGAGACAAAATCTGAAATCGGTCGTTTGCAAGGTCTTGTTTGGAAAGAAGCATACGAGATCCGTAAGCCGTAAGGGTAAAAACGGTACTCTTATTCACATACCAGTTGAGGTCTATTTATATAAGTATTAAAATGTTTTAGCTGTAATAGTAGATTTTTTATATGTTGTTTGACAGAACTTGTTTCTCAAACATATCCTGTAGGAGTAAAGCTAAACAACTGGAAAACGTTAGTCACTGTGCTTTTATCCAATACCTTAGCCTCACAATGTTAATCGAATAATGTTATGGAAGCAAATTAGGGGAGCATGCCCATTGAAGAAATGGACCGCTAAAATTTAAACGCGGTAGATAGTTTTGAAAATGATACATGAAATAGAATGCCACCAACTATTACCTCACAACACACAATCAATAAAATGGCAGATCGGTAAATTATATGGTGTACATTACCACACAAGTAGGTATCTTAAAGGAACGAGTCCATGCAACAATCGTATTGAAATGAAGCTGTTGGACCTAAAAGAAAAACATTTAGCAGTTTTTTACTGTTTATGAAACATGGGTTTACCCTTCTAACCACAGGCAAAAACAAAACAGTGAGAAGACTAGAATCACTGTTTGGAAGGTAATAAGAACTGTTTTCTGAGGTGCAAAAGGTGTGTTACGATTGGATTATATCCAAAAAGTTCATACTATAACTAGGAGGTAAAATGCTGACCTCACAAGGCAACTTCGGGAGAGTATGCGTGGAAAACCGTCATTATGTGTGCTCTTCCATCAGGATAATGCTTCAGCACACAAACTCACTGTTGCCATAGATCCAAGTCGGTAGTTGTTTCAAACTGGTTGAGAATCCGCCTTAATCACCCGATTTACACCCACTGACAATAACCTTTTCCCCAAGATGTAAAAATAAAACTCAGCAGCCGCCATTGTCGCGCTGACGATGACGTCATAATAGCTCTGGACTTTACAAAACATTTGTTTTAACAGCTTATATCTTAAAGTATGTAAAATACTAATTCCATAAGTTCGTTTAATTCATAAAACGAAGGGATTAATTCCTTCTTTTAGATACAAGACTTTCTTGCAAGATTTTTCTTCGCAAATTTCATTTTCAAGTCAAAAAGAATGTGCCATTTTCGACATAATTATGAAGTTTTGATGGATATAATTCAAACCTAATCTATTTGCTGTGAAATTCAAGAAATTATTTTGCAATAGTTGACGAAAATCTAAAAATTTGGAACGCATTCAGTTATCCCACCCACTTGTTTCACCCTGGCTAAACAATCAAAAACTCGAATTTGACCATAACCATTGTAGAGTGACCAATCAGTACATTACTTTTGTCCGGAACCGTTATTTTCTGATCACGCTAATAAAATGCCACTCGGTTGGAAGGCGATCAAAACCGTCATACCGAACACCATTTAACGGATCGCGGACGTAAATAGGTGAACCTCGAATAAATTAACTTATCCATTTAGATCAGAAGTAAACTTTGAACTACAACATTGGCCGGCGTCAATGGGAATCATTCTTATTTTGTTTGGCGACTTAAACGCCGTAACAACGAGACTATTGATCCGTCAAATCATGCAGAAATCAACGTTAAGGTCGCCAATCAAGGATTTAGGTCGTGATCTAGGCAACAAACAAAGGTATCCCGGACAAACGACAGATCCATGGCCACGCCCACTAAACTCCGTCCGGAAGTTCGGCCTGGATATCAAACGGAGTTATTTGCAAAACCTATGGTCAGTTACATGTAGGAAAATATAAAAATGAGTGGTTTGCGACCTAACGTCATGACCGCAGCTTGAATAAACTGTAGTTATGACGTATATGTCGCCAAACCAAAAATATCGGAAAATGTTGGAGGTAAAAGTTCACTTTCTTTAATATGTATGATTTGATTAGTGTATTGAATTTTTGATTGACATTCGCGATTCCCTGACTTCCCTGAAAGTATTCTGTTTAAAACGGGAGTGGCCACTGATTAGTAAATGGACTAATAATTAGCCACGCCCACTGACCTCCCAAAAAACAGTTTGTGTGAGATTTTAAACGACATCAGTTTGCAAAATATAGGATCGTAATATATATGGTTGCGGATATTCAATGACGAAGAGTTCAAACTGGCCAAACGACTTTCTGTTTTCTATTTAACCCATTCCGCACAAAAAGTAGGCTGGTCCAAATTCAAAGAAGCTGCAGACGACAATTTCCGGGGTTTTTTTTTTTTTTTTATTATTATTATTTTTTTTTATTTTTTTTAATTTCATTTTTTGTTTGTTTTTTGTTTGTTTGTTTTTGTTTTTTATTGAATACATTGTGGATAATAAAGATATTGCCTGGATTTCTTCATTTTTACAGAATGTTTTCCAAAGCTGTTTTTCTTGGGGGGATTGTGTGCGAATGCGTTAACTTGAGACGTAGTTGTATAAGAAAGGGATGCAAAAGATGTATTGTTTCCATACTTAGTAAATAAGAACATTGTTTTTCAGAATGTTTCGAACGCATTCATCAAACAAGAAGGTGAAATTGAATCCTTGACATTCGTTTCTATATGGTTCTCTATCATTTCTAAACTATTGAAAAACAGATGAAATAAAAGACACTGAGTCGATGATTTCAAGAATATCGTAACTACAGCTTCATTCAAGCTACAGATAGAACTGCATGGTAACGTTGGAGTGAACGAAATATAAGACGCATATAGTCTATAATTTAAGTCTCCTAAGAATAGCTTCGCGATTTTCAGGGTTGTTATTTCTCTGCCAATTCAGATTATTCCAAATCCTCGACAAATGCACTTTTGTCTATTAACTTGGAATCTCATCGGTAAAAAGAGGACAGATTCGCCTTGTAGCAGTTGCGTGACACCAGAAACTCACCCCCCCTTCATTTTAAAGAAAGAGAGAGGGAGTAAAAAAAACCTACTTAGAAGAAATAAAAAATACGTGTTTCAAATCTGACGGATCGAGCCGGTCAATTGAAAAATCGATGGACCTATCAAAATCCGCATTAAGACAAGAAGTGAAATTTCCAAACGTCCAAATTCAATGGTGTTGCAGACGGAATTTGATTAATCAGTGGGGTAGGAAATATTGTAGACAAAGAAGAAATTGCTCGTCACAAGCAATTTCTTCTTTTCCCACAATGTTTTCTCAACTATAAGTACATTTTGGCGAAAAAAAAACATGGATTGAACAGGAAAGGTTTAAACATCGTTAAGCCGCTACCCAAACATTTCATTTTGTTGTTTTTGTTGTTGTTGCTATTGCTGTTTCATGTTATTGACCATTAATGTTATAAATAAACGAGGTTAATATCCATTTAACCCATTTCCACACAATCCCTCCTTTTTACACCCCTTATGCAAAAGTCTTTAGAAAACATTGTGGAAAATGAAGAAATTGCTTGTGACTCGTTAGAGCCTTTTTTTTTTTTTTTTTTTTTTTTTTTTTTTGTTGTTGTTGTTGTTGTTGTTATTGTTGTTGCTCTGTTTGTTTGTTTGGTTTTTTGTTTGGTTTTTTTCCCAACACAAGCCCTCCTGTTTACGCCCCTCAATAAAAAAGCTATGGAAAACATTGCGTAAAAAGGAGAAATTGTGTTGGAAAATAAAAAACGAGGCTCTAACGAGTTTTTATCTATTTTAGATGACGAGTTGAACACACTCGGGGACTATATGAACACGAGTTTGATATTCTATGTATAATATGATCTTAATTTTTTCACAAAATCACTAACAATTTATAGAATTCATCGATATATGATATTCCGCGAAACATTTAAATCTTTTCGTAAAAATGACGTCATAACATGCGTTACCCATTACCATATCATAAAATCTTTGAATGGTCAACATTTACAGGGGTTTGCTGACAACATAAAGAACATGAGTAACTCACGTGATTTGTATCAGGATGAAGAAGCATTGGGGTTAAAAGATAAATTGTTTGCAATAAGCACTTTCTCCGATTCCTACAATGTTTTTAAGTATATACGTCCATCGGACAGTAAACAATCATCCAAAATTGCTTTAAAAGCCACCCTTGTTTTCGTGGCCTTAAAGTTTGGGCTTAAAGATTTGAAAGAGATGCCGTATAATTAAATAAAAGGTTACCTCACGACGACAGAGATAGTGATGATCTAAAAGAAATAAAATACATTGTTTGACAACGTAATCTTTAATTGATTTCAGGACATTAATTGATATTTCAAGAGCCCGATGGATTCGCGTGAAAAAGATTTTTACATGGATCACGTCAACTTCAGATGGTTCTAGAAATCAAGTTAAAACAAGATTTGCGTTGAATTTGTGAATCTTTTGTCATTCAGAAGGCTTGGCTTAATAGATGAGTGCAATTAAATACAAATATTATCTGGGTTTTTGTTTTTTTTTAGTATATGTTTCAAACATCGGATGCACATAGACGGATCTTAGGTGTCAATATAAAAATGATTGACTAATTATATCGTTTATTTATACTGGAGTGAACTTTTAACGCCCGCATTTATCTTAACCCTTTCCTGCAAAAATCCGGGATTTTTACGTCGCTGCGACTTTATACATGAGAAAACATTGTGGAAAAAGAAAAAGTTGCATGTAACCAGCAATTTCTCCTTTTCCTACAATATTTTCTACAACATAGAATGGTTTCATTTCAATTTTTTTGTTGTTGTTGTTATCTGTATCCTCTTTCAATTTGGACATTCTAAAATTTCAAAAATCGGGAAAGGATTAAGTATTTCTTTGGATTTGACGACTAAAAAATCATGCACAGCTTATAAAAGTCGTTTTTTTTTTTTTTTTGTCGTTTAACGCTTTCCAGTTCAATCGCTGGCTTTTAGGTCCATTAGTTTAAATACTTGATCAAACATTATGAAAAAAAAAGAAATTGTTTGTGACAGGCAATTTATTCTTTTTCCACAATTTTTCTACCCTATTGAATAATTATTTTTCAAATTAATTTGACTCTAGATCGCATCTGAAAAACATTTGAATTCGGACAAGTGTGTCCTTTTGAAAAAGTAGTAAAGGGTTAGTCACCAAATAATGATCTACCTATTAACTATTTCCAATACAACAAAGTTAACAAAATAATGATGTTCATTACCTCAGTGGAACTGAAATGATGGAGTTCAGAGGGCAAGGATAGACGCCCGTCAGTTCTGTACTCGCTATATCACATAGTTTGAGCCATAACGCCAACGGATGTGTCTATTAACTTAAAACAAATTATCACATTCCAACACGACGAAATTTTAGACTGGTCCAAATTGAAAGTTGCAAACGACAATTTACAGTTTGTGAATTTTAGATTTTTTCGCTTTTCTGAAAAGAAAGCGTTATGTAAATGAAGAAAGTGCTTGTTACAAGCAATTTCTTTATTTTACACAATGTTTCCCAATTGTTTTTCTTTAGAGGCGTAATAAATTGTCACTGTGTTGGAATGGATTAAAAATGTCTATCCTCTTGTAAGAAGGATGTTTGTGTCAGAAACGTTGATGTTTTAACCCTTTCCTGCTTTCAAAAAATTTAGACCTGTCCAAATAATTTTAGACCTGTCCAAATTCAAATTTTGCAGACGGAAGTTTAAAGAGGAATTAATTTTGAAAATAACCATGCAGTAAAGTAGAAAAAATGTACACCGTAGCACATGCCAATATGAGCGACGCCCCCAGAACACGGTTAGTTGTTACGGGGGATAGTGCAAGGATACAGGACGAAACTACTGAGAGCCCCGCCTGGTTCTTTAACGTGCTCGATGGATAGCATCGTCACATCCGAAAGACAATTAGTTAGTTAGTTCATATGGTCAGCCCAGGGCTCGAACCCGTGATCTTGAGGTTTGAAGTCAAATGCTTTACCAACTGAGCTAATCGGGCTGACCGACTTTTGAATGAGTCCATGATATTCCTAAAATGTAAACGAACTTTTTGTGTCGCTGACATTCAATTGTTTTTGGTGGTTAAACCTCCAGAGGCAGGTTGCACTCATTGAACTCTGAATAAATCTCAAAATTTTGTTCGTTAACTTAAGCTATCAAAGCTAACACTTTCCAAGCTAAAAATGGTACAAAACGTTTTTTAAAGGGTTATAACATGAGTTCTTCGTGAAACAGTTTTTTTTAAAAAAAAGAGATCGCGTTTAGCAAAAGTCAACCAGGGACCATATTTCGAAAATTAACCTGTAACGTTAGTAATGTAGAGTGGATATCAGAAATTGAGAAATCTACGATAGCAAAAAGGCATGCCAGCGTTCAGCCTGTACACAAAATCAATAGAGCCAAATCAGGGTCGATGATGCTCGCACTTTCTGGAAATAATACTTTCTCGCCTGGTTACAAGTAGGCTGAAAACGCACGTAATTTGACATAATTTCATAGTTATCAGGTTTGTGAATATTTGAAACTCGAGACTGTTTTATAAAGCCTTTTAAATAAGATAGTATTTTGAAACTGGTGGATAATGTGTATGTAAATTTCAAATCGAGCACAAAGACTGTCTGTAATATATTAACCCTTGTCATGCTGAACCCGGAATATTCCGGTTTGGGCAGGAGGTGTAGACTAAGATCAGACTGCACTTATGTGCAGGCTGATCTTAGTGTACATCTCCTGCTCATACTTTTCGTTCCCGAGTTGTTTATGAGGTTGATTTCTAAAAGAATTATTGATTTTTGAACAACAAGGTCTATCAGTGCTTTCAGTCCTTTGATTTGACAGCAATTCAGTAAGGTAATTTATACAGCATGACAAGGGTTAATACCCACAAACGCACAATCGTTTTGTGGAAGTTCTCAATAAATGTGTCTAGAGACAAACTTGTACTTTAGATGACTTTCCGTTCTTTTTTAATTCAAATATTAAAAAAATCACGTTCCAAAGAGGACTGACAGAGATGTTCGAACCCCATTTTTAGAGTTTCAAATGAAGATCCATGGCGGTATCTTACAGTCGAGTGTAAACTAAAGTTGTCAGAAGTCTGTCAAATGCTGCGTTTCTTATCGTCGTTTGGCGTGCAAAATGTCGTAGCTATAGCTTTATTAAAGCCGTAGTTACGACATATTGCACACCCAAAGACGTTATGATTAACATAAACTTTTACATCGAATGTCAGAATTAATCGTGTAAACCAAGGAACAATTAGTGACACCATTTAAAGACAATATCCATTTGTGTTGCATCTTTCGGTTATTTCGGTTCAGGTATTATTACAGTAGTTCATCCGTTAATAACGAAGGGTCAACTTTTGCCCATAAAGCATAAACCATAAATAAACACTTTTATTCCATATTCACCCCATCTCGATTTTTCTTGATGATTTTCGTCGATATAAATTTTGGGGTGGATAAATGGTAGAGTTATAGAATAAAGTATGGACAAGAGGAACTGAATGCACCCTCAATTCGAGTGACATGAATGGCAATGATCATCGTCACGATATTGCCACCCCAACAAAAAGTATCTAGCCGTCATGGGAAAGAGATTTTAACCTTAGCGCTCTAGCACAACTGTCGTTATTGGCAGCCATGTAAAGTCCCCTTTGCAAGATATCGTGACAACAAGGCCTACTTTCAACTTAAGTGAAACTAAGTACTGCTCAAGCACAGTCAGAAAAGTCAGTGGGCGGGGCAAGTAATCCGTCAATTGAACGGAATGTATACTTTCTCAAAGACACGCACCAATCAAATTAGTTTTTTTGTTGTTGTTGTTATAATTAAGTTTCTAAAATAAACTTGATTAAATGACATTTATAAATGTCATAGGCAAGAACATGGTTAGATAATCACTCGCTGTGCTGGCAGAATCGTCTTTGATATATGAACGGCCTTTTTGCTGTACAAAACCTGCCAGCAAATTTGTCGAACTGTAATAGGAAGTTATTCCACAGGGCTCAAAATCTCGTGTCCTAACACAATCTACTCAGTTACCATGGTTATCATTAAGAAACACAAACCTTGACAACTCTATGAGGCTTGGCATGGCATTTCAAACCATTACCCATAATATATCAAGTAACGATTTAGATCAGCCTGTGTACCCGCGCAGTTTGAGCAGAGTCTTCAATATTCGCTCTACATCTAAATACCGACTCAAAGCTCTTTTGGACGGTCAGTGAGTGTTCTAAATGCTTTGAGAAGCCGCCCAGACTGCTCATTGTCTGTGCTCCACACACCTGTGAGATTGTCGAGAATGTCACCCACTGGCTCTTTTACTCCTCACAGTTTTTACTTTCTAATTACGATTTCCGAATTTGGGTTGGAGATTTTTTTTAATTCTTCGTTTTTTTTTTGTTTTTTTTTTTTTTTTTTTGTTTGTTTGTTTTTAAACTGAAAGTCTCTTTTTGTTGGTGAATATTTCTTTTCCATAAACAACTCTGGCTTAAAGCGTCAAACAGGAGGTATGGACTAAGATCAGACTGCACATATGTGCAGTCTGATTTTTGCCTATACCTCCTACTAAAACACATACATGCCTGATTCAGTATGACAATGGTTAAAAATACTTTTGTTTTAAGCCTTATTGTCGTTACACACCGCTTAGGTGGAATTGGTTTAAAATTCTTGTTGCAATAGAACTATTTTGTTTTCATTCAACTATTACTTGAAACCTAATGTCAGTTTTGTATAAAGCCGCTCTGTCGTTTAATGCATAGTGATTGGAGATGATTTCATTTTCTCACCTACATAAAAACAAAAGCATGCTTTATTTTCTCAACTTTTCCTGTTCAATTCCCTGTTCTTATACCGCGTGCTTTTATACTTCAGAAAAAATTTAGTTAAAAAAGAAATTGCTTGTAACAGGCAATTTCTTCTTTTCCACAATATCTTCTACCTTGCTGGATATTTTTTCCAAATGAAACCAACTTTTAAATTGCCGTCTGCAAAAATTTTGATTTTGGCGATTCAGTAAATGGCTACTTGAACCCGAGCAGTATATTCCTTGAATCGTTGTTTGGAATCCATATGCATATACATTTTGTGTTGGTTATATTTGGTAGAGTTTACTTGCACCGCTAGGTTGGTGGTGACTAACTTTATTACGTCTACAGAATCTGTTTTAAAACATTTGTTCCCATTACATAATTACCGGATCGATTATCCCGCCTACTGAACCCCCGACAAGACGTTCGTCTTAGATATCAAACCGCTTTATTATGGTCAGTAATATGTAAAAACAAAATTATAGGTTGTGTGAATGAGTCTTAATCATGTCGTTTAACCCATTCCAACTCAATCCCTCCTTTTTACGCCCATCAAGAAAAAAACTTTGGAAAACATTGTGGAAAATGAAGAAATTGCTTGTATAAAGCAATTTCTTCATTATCCACAATGTTTTCTATCCTAAAAGACGAAAAAATTCAAAATTCCATCAACTTGAAATTTTCGTATGCAGCTTCTTTCAATTTGGACCAGTCTAAAATTTTACTGTGTGGGAATGGGTTAAACCAACAAGATGTTAAACATCATAGTCGGGGTTCACTTCAGATCCAAATGAATCATTTGATTTGTCAATTGACTTTTTTCTTCTCTTTATTTATGACGACAATCCGTCAATTTTAATGATACATGTATAATGAACCGCTTTTTCCACTTCCATCAAACAAAGGCCTTGTTTTTTTTCGCTTAGTGACAAAACACGGTTTCAATGTCTACGACTATCTCCCTGGGTATTGGGGTCTCCCCGAAAAAAAGAAAATGCAGACATATTAATCCGGATTTTCCTGATAAACAGACCCAAGCCTGTTATTTATGACAATTATACAGACTTAACCAATATCCTTCCTTTCTTGCAACAAAGAAAGCCGTATTAAACTCTAATAATAGTCGGTATACTTTTCCTTGGACATTCAACTTTACTTCGTCATTTTTGTCGTGTAAAAGTCAGTTTTTAATAGTTCACTTTGCAGTGTTAGGAATTATTTCCAGTTTCAAATATGACTAAAATATTTGCAAAGCGGAGTTATACCCCAAACAACATTTCGTAACGTGTATAATGCCAGTTGCAACTTCTTTGAATCCAGATTAGTCTAAATATTTGTCGCGTGGTAATGGGTTATTAGGGAATACATTGTTCATTGTGAAAAACAGATAAGTGTAAAGATCAGATAGTTTAGACAATCAAATTTTGAATAAGAGAGGAAGTCCTGAGGGTATCGAGTTGACAAAGGGGCAAATCTTGCACAGGTCTCGTTTGATCAGAATTATTTCAATAGCTCAACTTTATTACAGCCATTTCTATCTAAAATCAGCCATGTATCCGAAATCGGCCGTGTTCAAATCAGAAGAAGGCTTTGATTATCGTGAATTTCCTGGGATAATCGACTAGATATCTAAGGTCTGACGTCATAGACGGGTCGTCATTAGTCACGTTGGAGCTGGTGTATGCTCGTGTATGAACGAGCTGGAACGAAAGGTGACTGGGGATGTTTTCGGCTGGTACTAAGGTTCCTTCTAAAGTAGATGCAATCGAATCCCCTCGACCAATTTTACCAATCAAATTAGGGTTTAGAAGGGGTTAAACCTTAAGTGGCGTCATTTTAGAAGATACTACACTTAATCGACTGGAACATTAATTTAAATGGTAGGTTCGTTGGTCCCAGTCGAAAAATGCTCGAGTTTACCGAAGCGGTAGCTTGAAACCGCCTTAGAAATGTCATTTAAACAACAAAGCAAATCTGTAATATGAAAGTTCACCCATTGACTCCAACAAAAAGATCCTCTTCTATTTCAAACAACGCTATTTTGTTGAAAGTTTATGGCCAGTGGCATAGCACAAAAAAGGAAAATAATTGATTTGCGACCTAAACGTCGTAACTACAGCTTATAAAGCTATAGTTTCGACGTTTAAGTCGCCAAAAACAATAGAAAATGCATCACAAAATGTCGGCTGATGTAACTATAACACGAATTGAATTTCGCACAACTGAGTGTTTTGTTAAGTGTACATTGACCAATCGTGTATGTCATTCAAATAATCAGTCGGCTAATGAAATTATTCATTTTGATCATAGATCGGTTTTGAACTCAGACATTTGCCGCCATTTTCGTTTAACTTTTTTAAAGGTTTGGCGATCTAAACATCGTAACTACAGCTTTTTCAAGCTGTAGTTACGACGTTTTTGTAGCCAACTAACTATTTTAATTCTTTATTACACTCTACAGGCCACACATTTTGCAAAAAAAACACCGTTTAAAGTCCTAGCGGGACTTCCCTTTGGAGTCAGTGGGCGGGGCCAGCGAATGCTATGATGTGCCGAAGTATTGTCGGAATCACATTCGTGAGCCTTATTATTTATAAAGCATAAAGGTCACATCTGGTCAACCCACACAATGACGCTTTTTCATGCACAAAGAAAAAAAATCGAAAACATTGTGGAAAATGAAGAAATTGCTTCATTATCCATCATGTTTTTTACCCGAAAAGACCATAGTTTTTAAATTCAATCAACTTGAAATTATTGTCTGTATTGTCTTTCATTTCGGAACAGTCTAAGATATTCATGCGTGGTATTGGGTCAGTAAACTAAGCCTATACATCTTGAATGGACAAAGTGAACTTACGAATGATACGTTAGTCGTCTTTGGTTCAATGGTTTCTGTTGAATTTTTAGCTAGCAAAGCGCCAGCTTTGATAGCTTAAGTTAACAGACAATATTTTGAGGTCTTCTCAGAGTTCAATGAGTGCAAACTGCCCCTGGAGGCTTAACTACTAAATCTTTTGAATGCCTACGCCATAAATAGTAGTTCTATTGTAGTTCAAGAGCATTGCATATTCTGCCTGCACCTTTGCAGGGCTACATGAATCAACTTCATTCAAGTCCTTCAAAAGCGTGATATTTAAATCATTCCAAATCAATCCCGCTATTAAGCATCTCAAGAAAAAATATTTTAACTTTGGAAAAGATTGTGAACAATGAAGAAATTGCTTGTAGCAAGCAATTTCTTCAATGTCCACAATGTTTTCTACCCTGCTAGGTAAATATTTTCTAAATTTTAGAAGCTGAACCAGTCTAAGATTTCGTCATGTTTAAATTGGTTTATATCTGATTTAATTTAACCTTCCTTATCTTTGACAAAGAAGATTTTTTAATAAAACATGCTTTGCTAGCTCACAGTACTTTCAGCAATTTGATTATGTATGGAACTTATATATTGTGTATTTAATTGATACACTGTTATCCATTACAACACCATGACGCTTTATGCCGACCTATAGATATACGATTATTGCAATTTAGCATTTTCTCCTCTTCTCACATATTTTTCTACCCTATTTTGGTACTTCTTTTCCAATTTTAGAGCAATTTGACATGTCATCTGAAACTTCTTTGAATTTGGACATGTCTAAAATTTTGGCGTGTGGCAATGGGTTAAAGTAGATCCAATTTTGGTCACAAAACGTTAATAAATCAACATTCATGCGGGTTTATGCCTACGGATTTATTTTTTACGAGTACTTACGGTTGACACATTTTCGTTAAAAGTTGGCGGATTGTTACGATCTGTCCTCTTTCACGGATGATGTACGACTAGTTTATCCAAATTTACGATTAATTACTTGTTACGGTATCGATGGTATAGGCAGCTAGAACTGTTTCGAACTGAACCATCGATATGAATATAGATACATTGATTGATTTATTGAATGGGGTTTAACGGCACTTTAACACTATTTCAGTCATATCGTAGCGGCAGAAGCACTTAACCATGGACTCCTGGTATTTTTCACACCAGGTCTACCACTACATCCGAGCCTTCAGCTACTCGTCCCACTTAGGTTTACGATTATCTACCCATTGGTGAGAGACAAATATTTGAAAGGATATTTGATGCGATCGGAGATCCAACCCTGAACCCCATGATTAGGAGTCCTACGCGCTACACAGTTTACACATACAAGACTTTGTTCAAAAATATTATAGGTAGGGGCGATAGGGCCATATTGTAATAGCTAAAATCGTGTTACGGACGGTTACGAATTTTCTCAGTCTTTAAGTTCTTTTAACATTTAAAAGTCCGCTTTATTTTAAGTGAACTTTTAAATATTAAGATATTGTTATTTACATTAAATAGGAATTTCATTGCGATTCATCAATCAATTGATATTAAGGGAGACATGACACCGAATATCGATAAGTTCTACCATTCAGCTTACAGGGCGGAAATGTAGAAAGGTTTTAACCGGCTACCCGATATCCGGAGAAATATCAACGGGCTCGAGTAGAAAAATAGCATGCCAAAAATATTGCTTCCAATTCCACGGGCCCTTGCACGTGTTTAACCCATTCCCAACCAATGAAGCTTTTGGACGCCCTTCAAGAAAAACAATTAGGAAAATATTTGTCACGGGCGTTTTCGTAATTTTACACAATTTTTACTAACCAGAAAGTTGAAAGAATCTAAAATTTCATTGACTTTGATATGTCGTCTATACAACTCCTTTCAATTCGGACTGGTTTAAAATTTTGCCGTCTGATAATGGGTTACTAGATGTGATGGCGGATGCGAAGGGAAAATTACGAATATTTGCGAGTGACTACGAGATAGCAATACGTGAGGAATCGTATCAACATTCGCAACTGTGAACCCGGTATAACAAAGTAACCAAACTGTAACCATGTATCCGTATTCGACACATAACGACAGAAACATATTTTAATGGAACAGCCAGAAATTGATATACAGTCTATTTTTAGCGATATTTGATTAAGAAATGGAGAGAATATTTTTGTTTTCATGGAAATATGAACCGAAAAAAAAAATAATCACATTGTATGAATACGCGAAGCGGATTCATACATAAGTGTGATTTGGTTTTTCGGTTCATACCTCCATGAAAACAAAAATATATTTTCTTCATTTCTTATGATTTTATAGAATCGAGCGAAAATACGTCGAAAACTTTACAATTTATTTTACTTTTATGTATATAATTATTTTGTGCGGAATCATACAAAATGGCTGCGTGCTCAAATTTTGTTCAGGGAGGTATGAATTATTTTTCGACCAATCAGAACGCCGTTTTTTATGGAAGAAACTACGAATTAAATTATTCAGCTATCATCTACCAAGTAGATTATGGCTTTCATAGAAAAGCAAGGGGAAAATCTTACTTTTCTGTTGAATGTCGCAGATCTTGAACTGTCAATTATCGCTTAAATATGATACTTCGTCTATTTTCGTCGCAGGAATATCTGGAAATAGAATAAAACCAGGCTAGATCAGACGAGACATATATGTTAAATGAAGAGAGTGAGAGAGCGGGGGGGGGGGGGGTGTTGGGTATTCTCACTGTGATCGGGTACTTGATTTTCACCCTACTCCAATGGGTTTGTACCATTGATATGATGTCGGTTCGCGAGCAAAATGTCATAACTACAGCTTTATTAAAGTTGTAGTTACGACATTTTACTCACGAACCGAGGATAAACTCCTCAGCCTTGTAATTGTGAAGATGTGTTTATGTAGCATCGCATCTGTAGTATTTAGTCCATGCGACCGACTCCTGCAGAAGACGGCTAGTTGTTAGGGGTGGACAGTGCTAGGTTTCATGACCATCGCCTGATTCTTGTACGTACATGGTGTTTTGTTCCGTTACATTCGTGTGACCCAGTTTACTTGCGTCATCCTTGGGTGCGACAGCGTTTTCTAGACGTCTCTACTAAAGAGCTTTAAAGGGACTGACCGTTATACAGGACGGGGGATTTGCCCTATGAACCAATTTTGTAAAAAAAATTTTTCCTAGTTCGTCGATTAACATATTCCAAATACGACACAATTTTGAACTGTTCCAAAATCAAAGATGTTGTAGGCGACAAATTTTACTTGGTAGAATTTTAATAATCTTTGTCCTTTTTAGGGAATAAAACATTGGGGTTAAGGAAGAAAGCACTTGTTTCTCTAAGGCGCAAAAAGCGTCATTGTGTGGGAATGGATTATATCAAAAGAAATATATATCACTAATAATCCGACAATCTGAAATATGTTCATGTCAATTTTCTGATAAACGAAAAAAAGAAAATTTGTAACCGTTAAGACAAATATATCACGTATATAGGATATATAATCATTTAATTCATTACCAAACAATTCCCTCCTTTTTACACCCCTCAAGAAAAAAGCTCTGGAAAACATTGAGGAAAATGAAGAAATTACTTGTATAACGCAGTTTCTTCATTATCCTTAATGTTTTCAATGCAAAAAGACGAAAAATATAAAATTCCATTAGCTTGAAGTTGTCGAGTGCAGCTTCTTCGATTTGGACCAGTCTTAAATTTTGTTGTGTGGAGATGGGTTAGTTCATTTAGACTGAAAGTGAATTAAGAACTCCAATATTGACCGACTTTTTATATCAAGCATTTTGGGTTGGTTTTACAACTTAAACGTCGTAACTACAGCTTATTTTATCTGTAGTAACGCCATCCAACAATTTTACTCTTTTTGTAACATGTGAATGGCCATAATTGTGCAATTTTATATCGAATTGGTTTTCAGCGGAGTCCGAGTGCAGAGCCATCGATCCGTCAGTTCTATTAGAAAGGGCATGTCACTGAAACCCTATTCACTCTGACAAGGCCGGTTGTTTGAGACATATAAACATACAAGTTAGCAAAAAATGTTGTTTGGGACAGAAAATAAGTTAAGTCGTTGTTGGGCGACTTAAACGTCGTAAGTACGGCTTTGAACGTTGTAGCTATGACGTGGCAACAAATTCTTTGAGTTTCGGACCCAGCATAATATTTCGTTCGCGGATAATTATTCAAATAGATACCGTCAAGTCAAAATAATACAGCGTACATCGCCGCTCAGTACAAACCTAACCAAAAATCCTAAAAGCTCATTTCCAGAAATAAAATGAAATAAATCATAATTATACAAAAACCTATCAATAAAGTCTGCGTCATTACTGTGCTAACAGCAAGTTTCTCGGAACCAATGTGTATAATTATAATAATTCTGGTAAATCAGTTTTCCTTTCTTGTCGATGCATAATAACCCCTCTTTACTATTTTCATTTTCTATAATAAGCATACGAGTACGTCTAAACCACTATCTAGGTTAAGGCGATAATTTTGTTTCTTTAACGTTTTTTTCTAAGACAGTCTACCATTCTTTATAAAATTGGGATTTTTTTTTAAAATAACACCAGGAAAAGTAAAAATCCTACAGCGTCTGTTTTATACCATAAATGTTTTTTTTTTTTTTTTGTTTCTTTAAGATTATATCACTCTTAGTTCTAGGATCCATTCTAATGGATCTAATCCAGTGTTTTATAGCGCATAGCTTGGTCTGAGAGAAAATCAAAGGACTGACAGTCCTGAGGGCGGTTTTGCTGGCTTATCAGTAACCGCGCTCAAAAATGCCAACTTGTATCATCAAGATGAGTAAATAAATCGTACACCTAAGTGGGATGAGCAGCTGGATGCTCGATAAGGATGTAGTGGTAATACTGTGTGAACTACCAGGAATCCATGGTTAGGAGCTCCAACCGCCCCGATATAACGGAAATACTATTAAAAGTTACGTTAAAACCCCATTCAATTAATCATGACTCTTTTACTGTTTACCATAATCGCTATTCTAATTTAATCACAACGTTTTCTAATATCATTTCATCAGTGCGTGAAAATTTGTGGTTGTGAGGTAAAAGGTTAAATGATAAAGGTAAAGCAATCAAAGCTAACATTCAATTCTTTTTGCTTTGAGCATATTATTATTACAATTGAAGTACGGTACTACATGTTCGTTTCAAAGATATAGTCGAGTTCGAGAGGTAAAAGGTTGTTTTATTCGGTGGGGTTAAATAGGCGCTTGAGTCGCGACTATAACAGGGCTGTATGCTGTAACATATACTGCATATACTGGGTGTAAATTTGCCCGGCCCTGCCAGGTTTGTTTACATGTATTCGCTTACTCCCCTAACCACTGACATAAATTCTGTCTTGAAACGCGAGGAGATTATTTCTCTCATTTAGACAGTTCATTAGACAATTAACTATGGATATATTAAGTCGAAGTTTTAAACCATTTTCCTTGATATTCATGATTAAAAGGAGGCTGTTGGTATTCAGCAAGTAAACTATTTTCTTCATCAGCGATGAAACAATATGGAGGCGATCACATAGATTTTCAATTCGAGTTTATGAGCATGCGTGGAAATGATTGGAAAATTCGGGAAAACTTGTTTCCGGTTGATCGATGTGAAATACCGGTTTTGTCCTACAAAACCGCTAAAAACTGCATTACATATAAATTGTGCTAAATTATGAATAACTCAAATATATATATATAGCTGATAAATAAAGTGTATATCGTGTGCAGGAATTTTTAATCAAAGTACTGAAAGTACTGTGAGCTAGCGAAGCATAATTTTGTTGAGTAATCTTCTTTGCTAATGGTTACTATGACAGATAAATTAGGTTAAAGTGACACAGGAGTTAACACATTACAACTTGAAAATATCTTAGACTTGTCCAATTTAAAGAAATTGCAAATTGGTTGAATTTAGAAAATCTTTCCCTTACTGGGTACAAAACATTGTGGACAATGAAGAAATTGCTTGTAACAAGCAATTTCTTCATTGTCCACAACGTTTTCCAAAATTTTTTTCTTGGGGTGCTTAAAATGGGTGGGAATTGGTTAAATAGCATGCTTTTGAAAGAGTTCTCTTCAATTTGAATAGAGTTTGCAATATTCTTAAATACTTAGGATTTACTTTTTAGGCATTCAATGGATTAACTGGTTAAGCCTCCAGTGGCAGTTTGCGCTTGTTGAACTTTGAGAAGACCTCAAAATTTTGTCTGTCGCTTTGCTAGCTAAAAAAGGGAAACACAATGATCATTTTTAAGTCGGCCATAGATAGATATACCTCGGTTGACGTCAGCTGTAGATATTGAATTTAGACGGTACTGACAATAATATTGTTAGAGTCCACATGATATTGAGGATCGATCCATTATCATTGTCAGTAATATTGGTGTATGGGACGCTAAACGAGAGTTCCATCGCGCACAGTTGTGTATCATTTTAGCTAGCAAAGCGTCAGCTCGATAGCTTAAGTTAACAGACAAAAATCTGAGGTTTTCTCAGAGTTCAAACGAGTGCAAACTGCCACTGGAGGCTTCAGCCCTAAATCCATTGAATGCTTACGCAACAAAAAGTAGTTCTTATGGGTCTTATCCGAGTGTACACTATGCGCACTGCTTTGTATGGCCACATCAGCTAACTTTATTCAAATTGTAAAGAACTCTCGCGAAAGCATTGTATACGTTCCCACTCAATCCTGCCTTTTAAGCATCTTATAATAGAAAAAGCTTTGGAAAACATTGTTGACAATGCAGAAATTGCTGGTAACAAGTATTTTCTTTAATGTCCGCAATGTTTTCTTACCTATATAAAGGCAAGATTTTCTAAATTCCTCCAAGTTGAATTTATTAATCATGATAACCATTCATTTTATTCGCTGTCATTTCAGACCAAAATTCACAGGCAATGAAATATTATTTAGTTATTCTATTCGGAGTACAGATGTGTCGCCCTTTTCCACCTATGAAATAGAAGATTACTTTGATTCGCCCTAACTGCTAGCCGTCCTCTGGAATGTAAGGTAATGCATGAAAAAAGGCTAAAGCGAACATACACACATTAAATAAATGCAGAGCCCACCAAAATAGAATAACTGAACATGTGGCTTAGTATTTTATCTTTCAAATGCTGTTTTCGTGTCGGGCTAAATACTTTTACCGGAAATAAACCGCAGTGACGTCATAACAACAGATGTGGGTAGCAACTCCAAGTTATCGAAGTGATTCTAAGTTTACCAATACAATTGATTGATTGAATGGGGTTTAACGCCACTTTTGCAGTATTTCAGTTATATCATGGCTGCTGGAGCACCTAACAATGGATTACTGGATTTCTCACACCAGTACTACCACTATATCCTTTCCTAGCCTCCAGCTGTTAACTTTTCCCACTTAGGTTTACGGTTATCCCCCCCCCCCCTGCATTAGTGAGAGACAAATGTCGGAGAGAATATGCGCCGCCGCCGGGGATCGAACCCATGACATCTCATTATTGAAGATTGGGAGTCTAGTGCGCTTCTGACTGCGCTATGACGGCGGATTTAACTAATAAAAGCATTAATTTCTATACAAAATGTGTTTCATTCAAAAACGTATTCTACTTACATTCGTAGAAATGATGCGATTGTTTATCAGAAGATAATAATGATCAGAAAATGCCAAGATTGTAACTTGTAATTCAAAATAAAAGTAAGTCATTACACAAAAAAATGCCGTTACAAAAATAAGATTATCTGCTCATATATTACTAATTGAAATTGGACTCCATAAAAACAATCTGTGAGCTTTGTAAACAACGCGAATTAGATGAATTTCACTTTTTTTTTCTCGGTTGATCCGCGTAAGACATTCATATTTACTCCTCGATCAAACTACGAGCTGTTGAGACTGGAAAATGAACTCACCATAACCCTTGTCATGCTAAATAAAATCCAATTTGCATTAAAAATCAAAGACCTGAAAGCACTGGGATAAGGGTGAAAATGTATTTTGAAAATTAATTCTATAAGCAACTCTGGGTTGAAGGGGACAAATAGAAGGCGTAGATTAAGATTAGACAGCATTATATGCAGGCTGATCTTAATTTATTCCTACTGCAAAAACAGGACTATTTCGGATTCAGGATGACATTGGTTAAGTTTTATTATGCTATTTTATAATAAGATAATAGATAAATAAATGAGTTGTTATAGTTAGGAATTAGTTAATTGTTAATCTCTCCTAATGTTCAATTAAAATTATCTTCATCCCATTCTTATTCTTAATTTACATTCGTTAGATATAATGTTTTGGTCAGATTCTTCATGCACTTTCGTTTATTTCCACATCAAAAAATTCATTTTCAGAATTTCTGGTGTGTTTTTCATACTCAAGAATGTATTTATTACGTATGTGGCGGTCAAAATGAAACTTTGCATAAATGCGCATTACTTAAAGTTTGGTCCCGGTAATACTGACCGATAACTAAACTCAGTTTTGCCTAACCAATTACTAACTCCTTCCTCATAGAATTTGCACAAAATCTGAAATATGTTGGGGTGCATATCTAAAACTCCTAATGAACACTTATGACAAGCTTGAAGTGAATCAGACAGAAAATATGTGCAGATGTGCGGACAAGCACTTTAAGTCAAATTAACTCGGTACCTGTTAGTGGAATATTTACCAAATTTGCGATTTGCACAACAACAGATCAAAGTACTGAAAGTACCGTAAGATAGCAAAGCATGATTGAATGTGGAAAATCTTTCCCCTGTTGGGTAGAAAACATTGTGGACATAGAGGAAATTGCTTTTTACCAGCAATTTCTTCATTGTCCACAATGTTTTCCAAAGCTTTTTTCTTGAGATGCTTAAAAAGCGGAATTGAGTGGGAATTGGTTAAATAGCATCCTTTTGACAACTCTCTACAATTTGAATAGAGTTTGCAGTATTCCTGAAATACATAAGAACTATTTCTTATGACGTATGCATTCCATGGATTTTGTGGTTTTGCCTCCAGTGGCAGTTCGCACTCGTTGAACTCGACAACCTCTGGTAACATAAGCTATAAAAGCAGACTCTTTGCTAGCTTAAAAAAAAAACAAATGAACACTTCTACCAAATATAAAGCGAATAAGACTTATACACTAGGAGGACAATCCAAACAAGCATTTCTTAGTCCAATCAAAGGCAATTACTCGGTAATTCTTGATAGAAGTTTCACAAAACTTGTATCTTGCACATCTTCAACTTCTAATAACCATACCGTCAAGTCTAAGCAAATCAGACAGAAACTGTTGGAGACGATGTCCGCACAAGCGTTTTTAAGTCAAATCAGTGGCAATTACTCAATAATTATGGATGGAATTTTCCCAAAAGTTGCACCTTCCATTTCTACAGCTCCTTATGAGTACGTATACCAAGTATGAGGCAAATTTGAATGAAATTGTAGGAGATATCCGGACAGGAATTTTAACAAGCAGTTTTTAGTCAAATCAGGTGAATTTACTCATCAATTCTCGGTGGAATTTTCATGCAAGTTGCGTTTTGAACATCAACAGTTCCTAATGGACACTTCTGCATTTTTATTTTAGGATTTTGTTGAAACTGTCGGAGGAGTAGTCCGGACAAGGCTTTGTGGACCGACCGACCGACAGATGGATTCCATTTTATAAAAACCCCTATATTCTTCGTTTGCGGGGTGTAATAGTACATATCCGATTGGTGTCTTTTGGGTGCTTTGTTTGTTTGTTTGGATGGGGTTCAACAATTTTCTGTCATATTGCGGCTGCTGGAGCACCTAACAATGGATTCCTGGTATATCCCGTACCACTGTCCCTATTACATTCTTTCCTAGTCTCTAGCTGCTATCCCACTTAGGTTTACGATTATCCACCAATTGGTTAGAGACAAATGTCGGACAGGATATGTAACACCGCCGGGGATCTTGTAGGTGAGCTTTTAATCTAAATTGACATCGGATCAAGTAGAGAATATATGTACTAGCATTTCTAAATACAAAATGATTTTACCGTAGTCAGTCTGCGCAGGACGTATAGACTTTACAGGATTGATCCTTATTGTAATTTTCAGAATATCCATTTTAGCCTGACTGTACTTATTTATCTATGTATCTAAATTTGTTAAATATTTGCTTTTTACACTCGATGTCACTAAATCACGAGAGATAAAGAGAATATTATTTATTTCATGGAGGTATGAAACTAAAAAAATAATCACACTCTATGAATACGCGAAAGCGTATTCATAGAGTGTGATTAGGTTTTTTCACACCAAAATGAAAAACAACAAAAAATTATTCTCTTCATCTCTTAAATGAAAGTGTTCTGGCGAACTAGATTTCCAGAGATATGAGCAAAACTGTCCTTAGTGCCTATGAATATATAAGGTACTTTCAATAGCTTCGTTCTAACCCCACGATTTGTTCCAGTTGTAAATTAGATTCTGATCATTGCATTCGATAGACAACGTAATATGTCCTCAGAGAACCAAAAGGCCCAATTCAATTAACTGCCTTAGCTTGCATTATGCCATTATTTACATTTTATAGCTATAAAAAGCTCCTTTGTTATAATAGGAATAGATCAAAGACGTGTGATGTAGACGGGCGAAACTATTGCAGAAAGCAATGCTACCTAATTGACGGATAAAATGCCACGCCCACTGTCTCCTAGAGGAAATTCGATACATCAAATGGCGCTATATTGCAAAATTTGTGGCCAGTAAAATGCAAGGAAAGACTTAATCGGTTGGTTTGTGATCTAAACAACGTCGTAGCTACTGCTTATATAAGCTGTATTTATGATGTTATGTTATCGTCTGTAGACTAAGAGATATGATAAACACAAATGTACACGTTAGGATTAAATGAGTGAACTAGTTTGTCTATCGAATTTGAAGACAGCGGCGATGCGCCAATTGACTGATCGCCAACCCCGCCCACAAGTCAAGTAATAAAAATGTAGTATCCAGAACGTGTGTGTATAAAACAATTCACCTAAAAAATATTTAACCCTTGTCAGGCTGAACCTGGAATATTCCGGTTTTGGCAGGAGGTGTAGACTAAGATCAGACTACACTTATGTGCAGGCTGATCTTAGTCTAAACCTCCTGCTTGTACTTTTCCTGCTAGAGTTGTGTATGAAGTTGATTTCTAAAAGAATATTGATTTTTCAACAAGTTCTATCAGTGCTTTCAGCCCTTTGATGACAGCAATTCAGTAAGGTAATATATACAGCATGACAAGGGTTAAAATATTGAATAAACATTAATCAATTCATGCTCGTGGTAATTTGGCTCAAAAAAGACCTCAAAATAAATGCTCAGATATCATATATGAGATAAGAGCACTTTTTCTTTACAAGAGCACAATATTTACCAACGTTATAAGCAAACACTAACCCGTCATCAGACAAAAGTTTTTTTAGACTAGTCAAAATTCAAAGATGTTGAAGACGACATTTTTTGTTTTGTGTGTGGGAGTGGTGTGTTGTTGTTGTTGTTGTTGTTGTTGTTGTTTTGTGTGAGTGTCTTTTGAGGTAAAACGAATTGTGGATAATGAAACGTGTTTGTGGAACTGTTTATCCCTTAAAGGCAAATTAGATTAAAAAATCAACAAACGGTTTCATTGTCTTACAAATCATTGTTATCACAGCTCGGTTTAACCCATTCCAACACAATCCCACCTTTTACACACCTCGAGATACAAGGCTTTGGAAAAGCTTGTTGAAAATGAAGAAATTACTTGTTTCAAAGAATTTATTCATTACCCAAGTTGTTTTTTTTTTTTTTTTTTTACCTCTTGCTTGTCCCCTTTCAACCAGAGATGTTAATATAATCAATTTTTAAAATAAATATTGCCACTCATTTAGACTTCCCAGTGCTGTCAGTACTTTGATTAAAGCAATTCTGTATAGGAATTTAATTCAGCATGACAAGGTTTAAAATGATTGCCTGTAAAAGCACTGTCCATTGACCAAATTGTGCGAATTTTGTCGTAATGAGTTGAGCTACATCGTAGAACTCAGCCAACGATATTGCACTATCCATTAGCATAAAGCCTACTAACTCAGATTAGCTACCATAATCCCCTTGTAACACACAAAAAATCCATTTCCCTTTCTATTTGAAATTTAAATGACACGCCATTAGTGACCCTCTGGGGACAACAGGGAACAAATGCCATGATTGAAGTAATTACCAATTTCTCTCTCTGGAAATCCCTCCTCTAAGCTAATATTGAGATATGGAAGGTTCTGTCAACGAAATTAACCTTTTCTTTTTGGAATTCCCAAGGCGGAATTTAACATCGACAACAAACTTATGACAGCACAGGTTTGGGCCAATAAATAACGATGATTAGGCTACATGTTCGTCGAGTCAAACGTTCCCGAAGCCGAAAATTGGCTGACATTTGCTCACAAAGGGGTCGTTTTGTAAATTTCAAACAATATAGACGAAAAAGAGATCGGATTCTGTATAGGTCACCAGATTTTTTATACATATGAAGTAAAGTAGAATAGTCACGTATTGTTCAGTAATATTCCAAAAGCGAACTGTTTCTATCTTGGTTAGCATGACTGGGGTTGATAATCGCGCTTCCAAAAAGAAAAAAGTCCCTGTTTGCGTGACGGTTTAGATACTTCAGCATGTCATCAGTGCTCTGGGTCTTTATCTTTTGTATATTCATTCAATCCTCGTCACTACCATAGCATTCGCCCATTGTAAGCGACAACCCTAGAAGAAAGTTACATGATACAGGGGATAGTATAAGGAAACAGGGTGTAACTACTGGGAGCCATGCCTGGTTCTTTAACGTCTTCAATATATCATCGACACACGGAACATCGGTTTAACGTCTCATCTAGAAGATAATTAGTTTGTTACTTGGTTCTGTTCGGGGCTCGAACCCGCCATCTAAATGTTTGAAGACCCGTGCTCTATCATCTGATCTTATTGCCTGACGCCGTGACCACCGAGTTAATTTTGCACAGACACTTACCAAACCACATTATTGTCATGACTAATTAAAAAGAAGAACAGAACAGAACAAAAATTTTAGTAGGCGTATACATAGTTCATAGTCGCAATATCATTACATATTATAATACATTTCAAGGTCATAACGCATTCTCCCCTCTTAAAGCACTCATTTTCGCTAAGCTGATAGAACATTAAAAAAACGATTATGGAGGATTGACATTACATCATCATTATAGTTTATGATACACTTTAAGATATGGACCCTGGTTAATAGCCTTGATATCATCCGAGGACTTTGAAATTAGTAGACGCTTGAAATAGATGTTCAAGTACATGTACCTGTATGAATTCTCTGGGCGACTTTTTGGAAATTCAGAAATATTTTTTCCTGAAATTCAATAAACTTGTTGCATTATTCAGCTTTGACATATCACTATTTGATTGTGTTGTTCAAAGAACCCGTTTAAATCATACCACCTTGTGTTAGATTACGACAAGTTACATCATTTAACATAGTTTTCACTGATAAACGCCAAAATAGATTTACTCATTTTCACTGAAAAAAGTGTATACCAGTCAAAGACAGATACATCAGATCCAGAAACTAGCGACGAAAGGAACCTTGAAAATTTGTAAACAACTCTAAGAAATGTTATTCAGCAACAGATTTTTAAAACAAACAAAAATACACAAAACAAGAGGACCATAATGGTCCTATATCGCTCCCCTGAGTAGGATGGCTCAAGGCTTTATGATATAAAAGAATATCAAAGCCCTACACCAAATTTCGTCGGCATTCATCCTTTCCGACTAATTGTCTCTAACTAATGGGTCGACAATCGTAGACCTATGTGGGATAACAGCTGGAGGCTAGGAAAGGATGTAATGGTAGTACTGGTGTGAGAAATACCAGAATTCCATTGTTAGGTGCTCCAGTCGCCGCGATATAACTGACAGATTGTTGAAAGCGGCGTAAAACCCCATTCAAACAAACAAACTACACCAAATTTATTTAGAGAAGATTTTTGAAAGATTTTCTCCTTTAATCCTAGGTATATTGAAGATTCTGCCATTTAGAGCTAATTTCCAGAGTACAGTGATTCTTTGAAGTATATTGGTAGACATTGATACATACTAAATATCAAAGCTTTGGCCTAATGGTTTAGAAAGAGAAGATTCTCGAAGATATTCTTCTTTACTCTTTCTCTAAAACCTTGGATTGCACAAAATGGCTTATTTTCAGAAAAGGGTAATTCTACAAGGGTCAACAGGTATTGATACACACCAAATATTAAATCTTTTAGGATTTTGAAGAAGAAAGTTTTCAAAGATTTCATTCTTTATTCATATGTAAAATCAGGGATCACACAGAAAATGGCATATTTTCAAAGTATGGCAATTCTTTGAAGTATTTTGGTAAAGGGTCAATAGACATTGATACATACAAAATGTCAAAGCTCTAGGCCTTATGGTTTGGGAGAATAAGATTTCCAAAGATTTCCTTCTTTAATTCTATGTAAAATCAGGGATCGCACAGAAACGGGCTAATTTTCAGAGTATGGTAAAAAAAATTGATGTATTTTGGTAGAGGGTAAATAAACATTGATACATACAAAATTTTATAGCTCTAGGCCTTGTGGTTTGGAAGAAGAAGAAGAACTTCAAAATTTCTTTTAGTAGAGGGTCAACGTATGATGATTTATGCCGAATACAAACGCTCTCGGTCTTTGGTTTGGTGGTAGATCCTTCTTTATTTCCATGTAAAATCAGGGATCGAACACAAAAGGGCTAATTTTCAAGATACGGTAATTCTTTGAAATATTTTGGTAAAGGGTCAATAGACGATGATTTATGCAAAATATCAAAGCTCTGAGCCTTTTTGTTTAGGAGGAGAAGGTTTCTTTTAAGTTTTTACACTCGGTTGACATGGCAACAAAAGTTCTTCATGGATTTCAATTCTTTGAGTTATTTTTAAAGAGCATGACCTAAGGCACATTTGTGTGAAGTATTTTTGTTTGTTTGTTTTTTTTAATCCATGTTTAGTTAAGGAGGGGTATATATATTTTGTTGTTGTTGTTGTTGTTATTTTGAACGAACAAACGGACGAACAAACGAACGGTCGGACAACGGACGATGACCGATCACAATAGCTCACCCAGAGCACTTCGTGCTCAGGTGAAAAAACATTAGGCGGAAGAAATGTGCCTGTGATGCACTAGAGACCTTAATCAAAAAATAAATATTTCGAAGACCCATTTTTGGCGATTCCAAAGTATCGTTTGTCAATACATTCCACCCCCACATATCCCCCTTTTTAAAATATATCAAGAAAGGAGTTTCAGAAAACGATGTTTAAATGAAGAAATTTCTTCGACAAGCAATTTCTTCATTTTCACATTGTTTTCTACACAAATTTCCAGAAGATATCTGAAATGCCATCTGTTTTAAACTAGTATAGGCAACCTCTATCAATTTGATCCATTCTAAAATTTTGTTGTTTTGTAATGGGTTAAACTGATTACCAGGTAGACAGTTTGAAAATCTAAGGATGGTGTTTTTACAATTCAGTAGAAAAACAAAAGTGAGATGACGAGGGGAGGAGAGGGGGGGACCGGAACACGTTTGATAGTTTACATAATTACGTCAGTAAAGCAAACATGGCTTACGACCTTATAACCTCGTCCAAATCAACAGAGCCCTTTTCTGTTCAAACCCAGGATTTTACGTTGCTGAAGTTTTATACATTTGAAAACATGTGGGACGATTCCTATTAGTTCCGAATTCATTTGATGTAGCTATCATGTGTTTTTTGAAAAAATTACCACTTCTTTTTGTGAGACTTTGAACTTGAAAGAGGGTTTCGATTTTTGTCGCTTAATGGAATTGATCGCTTTATAGAGGCTGAACGAAGATTGGCTGTACACGTTGTGTAAATCTGGGAGTCAGCTGTATTGTATTTGATAAAAACGGATATAACTAGAGGAGGTTGATCCTTTTTGCCTGACAGGTCAAGTATACTTCCTTGGTCCAAGAAATACCTAGTACAGATATTTTACATTCTTATCATGTTATCTAAAGATAAACATAAGTGCTATCTGTCATACGATCGTAGGACGATTTGTTTTTGATGATGATAAATTTCGGAACATATTGGTGCCAATCAAAAATACATCAGATGTCATTTAGCCTGGCTCTGTAAGATGACCCTTATAGTAATTATCTTCTCTACAACATACTTCTACAGTATATTCCATTGACCAGTCGTTTGGCCCTGCCCACTTACTCTTTTGTTAACGCCCACTTACTCCAACAGGAAGTCCCGCTTCTACTTGTAACGGCGTTATTTTGCAAAGTATATGGCCAGTAGCATATTACAAATAAGTAGAATGCTTAAATAAACAGTAGTTACGGCGTTTAAGTCGCCAACCAAGAAAAGGTTAGAAATAGCGCAAAATGTTGGAGTTCAAATCTCATTTCTGGTCTTAATGAATGATAGCATTGGTCGACTGGCCATTTAATTGACAGCTGCGACTGGCTAATTGAAAATTTTGTTATAAGATTTTGTTATTTTTTTTATTGTTGTTGTTGTTGTTGTTGTTGTTGTTTTGTTTTGTTCTTGTTTTCTCTAAACATATTCCATGCCACCGTGAAAAAATGATCAAAATTTGAATTGTGTTCTTGCGCTCAAGTTTTTTCTTTCAAGTATAGATCTCTATATAAAATATTTGCTTATTTTGCATTTGTTTACATTATAATCTTGGTGGCATTTAATTATAAAAATTGACAAGAATATTCTGTATCCATAGACATATTAAATTTAGAACCTAATCTTTCATTTTGAAATCACAAAAGCAAATAACTTGCGAAAGTCGTAAAATATATGACAAATGCACGTTTGAAAGAGTGTAATTTTGCTGTAAAATAGATATATTTTAAATTTTGAAATAATGGACTATCTGAATGATGTGAATGATGTGAAATAACACGATATATAACGCACACTTTTCCAGCGGAAGATAAGGCGAAGTAAATGTCCTAGGTACTTGGTATTGACCAATGGCTAGCCCTGCCAAATGACCCCCGAAGCCCTGCCTATTAACTCCGACAGGAAGTTCCGCTTCGATTTCTATCGGCGTTATTTTGCAAAACTTATGGCCAGTAGCATGTAACAGAAAAGTAAAATGTTTTGTTGGCGACATAAACGTCGTAACTATGGCTTTAATAAGCTGTAGTTACGACAATTTAGTCGCCAAACCGAAAACAGATCAACGAAAAAGGTGGCCAAAACTGGAGTTGAAAGCTCAGATCAGGGCAGGAATAAATAATTTGATAGGTCGGTTGATTCCTTGATTGACAGTCGCGATTGGTCAACAATAGTGCCTGAAAACAGTCTTCTTTTGGAGACGAACGTTGAGTCAACAAAAGCGAGGTATTTAGCCATGGTTTGCATTTCTTAGAAGTTCGGGGTTTGTTTTGTATCGAGTCAAGGCTTCTAACGTTATCATTATTTTTTAGTTCGAAATCTTCAATAGACTATTCAACTGACTTTTCGGCACATCTGTATTCTGTAAACAGCTTTGATGTTTCGTCTAGTCTTACTCGAGGTTTTCTGTATCTGGCTATACGTTTTTTCAGCAACCGATGGGCTCTAAATAAAATTGACCAATCGTGGCTGTCAATCAAAGATACCGTCGACCAATCAAATCATTCATTCATTCCGGAGTGAAGTTTGAACTCCAACAATGGCCGCCATTTTCGTTAAACATTTATGTTGGTTTTGCGACTTAAACGTCGCAACTACAGCATATGAAAGCTGCAGTTAAGACGCTTAGGTTGCCAACCAACCCCTTTTCTTAATACATGCTACTTGCCATTAATTTGCAATTTAACGCTGTTTAAAACCGAAGCGGGATTTCCCGTCGGAATCCATTTGGGGAGCCAAGGTAATAAATGGCCAGGGTCAGAGGTTTGTCAATTCCATATCATGTGGTATGTTGATAAGGGTGACCACATATATATTTCCGAGGAGATATATGTATCAACAAAAATATGATCGGCAAGTTTTCATTTCATTCTATTTTATAACGATATTTTATTGCACTGATGTCGTCTAGATCGCCAGTAATGATTTCTCATCCCAATAATTCTACAGACAATTGAGCCATGTCACGTGAAAAAGAGACCACCAAAGAATTTTGAAATACCAATAATCCAAGCAAGGCGGTCTAGGGGTGATGATGGCTTGTGTTTGAAATTCTACGGAAATGGCGACCAGTGAAGGCATTCTAGTCTGATAATTCACTTTCAGTATGTTTTAATGGCGATCTTTTTGCGCTTGTAACGGTCTTTTATGCTTCCCTTACCAATGAAATCTCTTATAGACGATGTCTTTACAAATGAATTTTAGATCTCAGTCTAGGTACCCTGAAATCTCAGGATGTTGTATTTACCACTTTCTAGTTATCTCAGACCAGCGGCAATCCATTTAAAGTCACCGTTTGGAAAAGTCGCTTTAACTCATTCTCAAAAAATGACGCTATTGGACGTACCTCAAGAAAAACAATTGAGAAACAATGTGTAAAATGAAGAAATTGCTTGTGACAAGCAATTTCTTCATTTTACACAATGTTTCCTACCCAGAAAGTTGAAAAAATCTAAAATTTCACAAACCTTTGAATTGTCGTCTAAAACCCCTTTCAAATTGGACCAGTCTAAAATTTTGCCGTCTGGTAACGGGTTAAGGTTAATCTGATAACAACAATGCATTTTACAACGAGTAATGCAATCTTGACGATATTATTTGCGATATATGAATATTTTGAGATCGAATTCAGTTATTAGGTACTTAGTATAATGAAAGACGATTAAGGCTATATCCCGTTTATAACTCAGAAATGTTTCTACGTTAAACAAACCATTTCCATTGTGCGGTTTCCTCCTCCCTACGATTCTCGGCGATTTGTCTAAAATTCGGAAATGTCCCTTACAGTGTGAAATAGAGTATGTGACAAGTATATTCAGAGAAGGATGAAAACATCGTACCTACATCTTATGTATATGTATATTTCGAAAAATATATACGTAAATCAAGTGAAAAAGGGACACAATTCTGCTCATGTTTTTTTTGTTGTTGTTGGTGGTGGGTTTTGTTGTTGTTGTTGTTGTTGTTGTTGTTGTTGTTGTTGTCGGAGGGGTGGGGGGGGGGTTGTTGTTTTTTGTTTTGTTTGATTGTTTGTTTGTGGGTTGTTGTTGTTGTTGTTGTTGTTTTTCAATTTACGGGACTTACAATCTTGTGCTGTGGTCATAAATACTTAAAAGCAATTAGAGATAATGAGGATTGACTGATTATTTTTCTGAATCTATAAGCCATGTTGAGATTGGGATTTTGCACGTAGATCCTTACTAAGCGTTTTCACAAAAATAAGACCTGATTATTCCTAATGGTAAACAAAAGCTAAAATTTGGCCAAAACCCTGTGTTGAATCATTAGAAAATTGAAAAATATATTAGAAGTAGAGATATAATTAAAGTAAACAAATACCTGAACATTGTTGTAGTTTTTGTTTGTTTTTGTTGTGTTAGAAAGGAACATAACATTCATTTGTAATTTCTACTTGAGTTATGCCATTCGTATCTAAGTTACATAACAAGCCAAACCTGGCTATAAAAGGTAAAGTATAGAGATAATATAGATGTGTATTTGAGTGTCTTGGGGAAAGACAACTCTCGGCTGAGTGAAATGCAAGTCGCCGAGTTCTTGAGAGCTAGATTTTGGGGATACAACTTAAAACCTTCTTTAGATTTAAGGAGAAGACAGCGAATATTCAACCCATTTCCACACAATCCCTCCTTTTTACGGTCCTAAATAAAAAGGCTTTAGAAAACATAATAGAAAATGAAGAAATTGCTTGTATCATTTTTCCACAATGTTTTCTATCCAAGAAGACGAAAAGAAAAATAAAATTCCATCAATCTGAAATTGTCGTCTGCTGCTTTTTTTTTTCAATTTAGTACCAGTCTAAACTTTTGTTATGTTGGAAAGGGTTAAAAAGAAAATTTCTAAAGCTAATGGCACCCCCCTCCCAGACAATTACCCCTACATATGTTTAAGTTACAGTTCAGACGATGACAATGGAAAGGCGGAATAAGGACTATATTTACCTTGCTACATTTTAAACCTAAGAGCTGGAGGGAAGATATATATTTTATTTCAGATTGAAATTTTTTTATATTTTACTGTTCATTGTATTTCATAGTATCGAATTTAATCGTCTAGTCAAGACATTTCAAATGAGTAAGCACAACATAGTTTTTCACTTATAAATAACACATTTTGTCGTGTTATCGCTTCAACCCTTTCCCGTTCAATACCTGATTTTTACGTCCTTGTGATTTTATAATTGAGAAAACATTGTAGATAAGTAAGAAATAGCTCGTAACAAGCAATTTCTTCTTTATCCACAATGTTTTCTACCCTACTGAATCTTTTTTTTTTTCAAATTAAATCCACTTGAAATGTTCGTCTTCAAGTCTTTTGATTTTGGACAGGTCTACAGTTTTAAAAATCAGGAAAAGGTTAACTGTAAATGTATAAACAAGTCACTATTTGTAAAGTCATCATTAGAAAATCTACAGGCAGTTGACACAAATCGCTTTTCATAAGACACATCATTCAACAATAGTCGAATTTTAGTTTTCTTCCTATTAAAATTTCTGTATTTAATTTTTCGATTCGCTAAACGTTTAACTAACTCCCACACAATCCGCCTTTTACGCCCCTATTACGCTTTGGAAAACATTGAGGAAAAGGCAGAAATTGCTTGTATCAGGCAATTTCTTCATTATCCACAATGTTGTTTTTTTCTAAAAAGACGAAAAGTTTAAAATTCCATCAGCTTCAAATTGTCGTCTATAATTTCTTTCAATTTGGACCAGTCTAATTTTGTGTGGGAATGGGTTAATACCTCCATGAAGAGAAGGTAAGTACGGAACTCTTTTGAGAGCTTGCGCACAAAGTAGTGACACACAAACTAAACCCTTTCCTGTTTAATTTTTTTTTTAAACCTGTCCAATTTCAAACGTTTTGCAGACAACAATTTATAGTGGATTTAATTTGAAAATGACCAATCAGTAGGGTAGAAATAATCGTGGAAAGAGAAGAAATTGGTTGGTACAAGCATTTTTTGTCTTTTCTCGCTATGTTTTCTCAAGTATGATATCATAAGGACGCAAAAACCAGTGATTGTACAGTAAAGGGTTAATTGTCGAAATCCTATCTTAATGTTGTCGATGTTCTTGTTGTTTCTTTCATATATGATTGAAACCTAAAAACCAAACCACACTTTTGATTGAATTCGCTGTTTTATATGCGTGATAAGAGTTTAAGTTTAATACCACAATACAACCAACACAAAAATCTCCTAATCTCTCTGAAGTTTCTTTCTTCAAAGATAGGCAGAATCGATGTCTTAAATACAGATCGGGGACTGGCGTTTTGGGTCTTCTGAGAAAAATTCCAGACAACATTGTACTTTTGCGTGCCATTTACTCTCACTTTAACGTAGGTTAATTAAATGAATTATTGGCAGTCCACAAAGGCCAATATCTCTTATGTCTTTAATGTGCAACACACTCTGAGAGATATATCCTTGGTAAGCTACCACTTATGTAAGTTTTAACTTTGCACTTCACAAATGTCAAAGGGGATTCAAGGATTAAATTGAAGTTCGCGAGATGCAAGAGTTTATATCATTAATCCAAACTTGTTTCCAAAATTCGTGCGGCTTCAGTATGAGATGCAGGAAATATCTATGTACCATCGCAAGAAAATATAGGTATTTGTGTAAATTAATGCGAAACAAGAGGCGCATGATGGTCCTATATCGCTCACCTGGCCATTATAGCTCTATGCTTTACTATAATAATTCACAGAATAAAGGAAGGATGTCATAGGGCAATGCATGAAATAACAAGCATTCAAAGTAAGTTGCCAAAATTGTGACCTCTAGAGCGGTTACAACGAATTTGTCAATAAGGCTCCTTTTCTCTTGTTATAAGTCACAATATCTCATTATTCACAAAGGATCTTCTTCGTGACCATACAAATGTTTTGTGTTTTTTTGAGAAAAATGTCAATAAGGCTCCTTTTCCCTTAATGTTAGTAAGTCACCATATTCTATAAGGATCTTCCTCGGGACTGTACAAACATTTTCAGCAATTTTGAGAACGAATGAACCAATATTGTGACCTGTAGTGTGGTAACAAAGAAATTGTCAATAAGACTCTTTTTTCTTTGATCTGGGTAAGAATGTTTCTGCATTACATCATCATCGTCATGTTTATCGTCATGACTATGCAAACTATTTCACCATGTTTGAGATTGATTGAGAAAAAACAATGTGATCGCTTGAGTGATAACAAGGAAATTATCAATAGGGCCCCTTTCCAACGATATTGGTCAAAATGTCACCTTATTCAATGGGGTTCTTCCTAATGACTATACAGACATTCTTAGCAAGTTTGAGATGATTGGACCAAAAGTGTGGCCTCTAGAGTAGTGACAAGAAAATTGTCAATAAGGCTCATTTTCCCTTGATATTAGTCTGAATGTCACTATATTCAATAGAGTTCTTCCTCTCAAAAATTTTTAACAATGAACAGAGGTCAAGGTCACTCTCCTCAGGCCAATGTCCTTATCAAATTTTGTACCAGATACGAATATGAACTATAATGTATATCAAGATAAGGGCTAATTATGTTAAGTAGGTAGAAATAAAAAGACAATGTCAGAGGACAACATAACATGAAACGAAAGCCAATCGGAGATGGCCCTACCTATGAGGAGTTAGAAAATATGAACAAGGTTAATGTATTTCAAAGGAAGGTCGCAGTCAAGACAACGTGGTCTTTGTGCTTGACAGCCCCTCACTTGGTGAGACCATGTATAAACTTAGTGGCCCTATCTGTCTTAAATCAGACATTGTGAATATCTTAAAGACTTTCAAAAGTAGGTTAAGGGTAACAAGTTCATTTGTCAAAAAGCCCATAGCGTTTGAGTGTACATAGATGAAATATGGTGGTCTTTAGTGTTTAGAATCAAACAACGTAAACGCTTATGGAAAGAAGATTAAAATCCAAGGCCACAGTGTGATTTGTCCTTGGTGTCAAATGAGAGTCTATCAATTGGTGAGTGAATCTATAACTTTTGATGGTACTAGGTGTAAGGTATAAGAATATGAGCAAAATCGAAGTATTGCCAAGGTCAAAGTCACCACAGTTACAAGCAATCTCTTCTTTTGCACATTGTTTTCTATCCAATATGCCCCTTATTGTTCATCTTAATCCAACTTTGGTCTGCGACCCCTTTCAATTTGGACCAGTCTTAAATTTTGTCGTTTGGGTTATATACTATTGATAATAACAGGGATACAAATGTTAACCAGAGGCCCGTAGGGCCTTATCAGTCAATTGAGTCCAGAGGAAACTTCAACATAAGAGTCCACCAGATCGTGCTACGTTCAAAATATCAAAGCTCTAGGACCCTTTTTTTTTTTTTTTTTTTTTTGGTTGGTTGGGCGGGGGAAGGAGTAGAAGATTTTTTTAAAGTTTTCACTATACAAACCTATGTTTAACTTGTGAAGTCTGGGAACTGGTTAATTTTGACAATGGTGCCTTATTTTATAAATCTTGAAAAAAGTTCATCAGATGATGCTGTATACCAAATAAAAAAGCTGTAGGCCCTCCTCTTCGGCAGATGTAGATTTTTTAAATTTTCACTATATAAGCCCAATTAAAACTTGTGACATCCGTGGATGGACTAATTTTAATCCTGGGGCCATAATTCATACAATCTTGATAGAGAACCGTCAGATGATGCTACATACCAAATATCAAAGCTCTAGGCCCTCTTGTTTTGGAGAAGATGATTTTTTTTAAATTTTACACTATATAAGCCTTTGTTAAACTAGCGATGTCTCGGAACGGGCTAATTCTGACCCTGGAGTCATAGTTTATACAAGCTTGTTACAGGTCCACTAGATAATGCTACGCATTAATTATCAAGGCTCTAGGCCCTCCTGTTTGGAGAAGAAGATATTTTAAAATTTTCACTTTATTAGACCTATGAAAAAATTGTTACGTACGAGGATCGGCAAATTCATTCCCTTGGCAATAATTTATACAATCTTGATTGAGGTCCACTAGATGATGCTCCATACCAAATATCAAAGCTATATGCCTTTCTGTTTCTGAGATGAAGTTTTCTCTTTATAAGCCTATGCTAAGCTTGTGACATCCGGGAACGGGCTAATTCTGACCTTGGGGCCATGATTTATACAATATTGATAGAGGTCCAATAGGTGATACTACATACCAAATATCAAAGCTTTAGCCCCCCCCCCCCTCCTTCCCCCCCCCCCCCCGTCGTTTGGGAGTGGTAGATTTTTAAAAGTTTCACTATAAAAACCTATGTTAAACTTGTGACGTCCGTGAACAGGCTAATCTTGACCCTGGGTTATAATTTATACAAAATTGATAGAGTTCAACTTGATGATGCCACATATCAAATATCAGAGCTGTAGGTCTTTTGGTTTAGTAAAAATGTGTTCAAAGTTTTCACTATGTAAGCTTATGCACCCCTCCACCTTGCCCCCGCTAGCACGGCAATTTCTCGACAGATTTTTTATTTATTTATTTATACAAACTTGATAGTCCTTGCCCTAAAGACTCTAAAAACCAAATATGAATCCAATCCGACAGGTGGTTTATGACACGTAAATTTTAAATATGTACCCTTTTGGGTCCCAAGGGTTCTAAGAAGAAATCGAAAGTGTAAAAAGTTAACGCTCGGTGCACGACGCACAACGCACGACGACGGACAATACACGATCGCAATAGTTCACCATGACCTTCGGTCGGGTGACCTAAAAAGCGGTTCTAAATTCTTTCATTACCCATCGCCACACGATCCCGCTTTTTAAGCCCTTCAAGCAAAAAGCTTTGGAAAACATTATTGTAAATTTATTGCGTGTTTCTTTTAATTTTTTCATTGACTTTCATGGCATGTCTTTGAGAAAAAAGAATAAAATCTTTCAGAGACTGCCTGAGACACCACACTTTGGTTTATGTAATTCCCTTAAGGATACGTTTACGTGGCTGTAAACCAAATTCGATTCTTGAATCTTTTTATCAAAATTCCCATGGGTAATTTGTCAAAATATTCTTTACTTTTTGTTGGGCGATGTCTGGTTCACTTGAAGATATATATATCTTTTTTGAAACGTGACGCAAATATATTTTAGACCCGTCATACGAAAAGATACATCTGGACTTTGAGACCAAACAAGCCGTTTTCAATTGAATGAAAAAAACGAGAATTTATTTTTTTTTTCATCATTTTTTTTTTGTTGTTGTTGTTATTAGACGATTGACCAATCGCGGCTGACAATCAAAGAACTAATTGACCAATCAAATCATTTATTTAGACCGGAGGTGAACTTTGACCTCCGACATAAGCCTAATGACGAGCATTTCTCTTGGTCTGGCGACTTAAACGGTTGGGTCGCCAAAACCAACCATTTTATTTTTACTGCATGTTATCGACAATAAATTCTTCAAAGTAACGCCGATTAACCCTTGTCTTGCTGAACCCGGAATATTCCGGTTTTGGCAGGAGCTGTAGACCAAGATCAGCCTGCACGTAAGTGCAGTCTGATCTTAGTCTACACCTCCTGCTTGTACTTTCTCTGTCAGAGTTGTTTATGAAGTTGATTTCTAAAAGAAGTATTGGCTTTTGAACAACAAGTTCCATCAGTGTTTTCAGCTCTTTGATTTTACAACAATTCAGTAAGGTTATGTATCCGGCATAACAAGGGTTAATATCGAAGTGGCACTTTGTGTCGGAGCTCAAGGGCGTGACCGGCGATCTGTCCATTGATTGGCTAAAAGATCTGTCGATACTTTTGCAGCGAATTCAAGACTTTTATCAATTTTAAATATTTATCTGATGATCCCTATTACATCCCTTATGTCGACTCCGCTTATAAAGACATTCCTTTGTACGAAGCTTAGATTTTAGCAATTTTCGAAAAACAACCAAATGTCTAAAGATGCTCGGGGAAGGTTACAATGGACACTGAATTGGCTTTTTAGATCAAGGGCGTTAAAGTGCCCATTTATCAAACATCGGGTTTATATTAATGATCAATTAATGATCAATTAATGATCAATTAGAATTGACCGTGATCTCTGTTTAGATACACAAACTTTCCTTTGCCGAACAGCCGACAAATGTCAAATAAAATGATTTACTTCAGTTAGAGCTGACAGAGGACAATTACCTAAGAAGGTCTCAAGGATTGTTTATATCGTAAACACTTGAAGGAATGAAATCAGGGCTTATCTTTCTTGACATATTCTAATTCGAACGGTCTTGGCAAATTAATTTTCCATGGCTTTTATGCTATTATATGAATTTTCTATCTCCTAACTTTTAGACCAAAGTATTCCTTGTTTCGCGAAAAGGGACCATCTCGAAAATACAAGCCACCCAAGGGAGTTCATGAAAATAAGACAATGCCCTCTATATAATTGACGGAACGTTTGCCAGACCCACAGACTCAAATAGAAACTTCTACCTCGAAGTTAAACGGCGTTATTTTGTAAAATTTATGGCCAGTAGATAGTAAACTAGTTGGGTGGCGACCTAAACGTCTTAATATCAGCTTGAATAAGTCGCCAAACCAACAAAAATGCTTCACGTAAATATAAATGTCGGCCATGTCGGAGTTCTGGTCTAAATGAATTATTTGATTGGTCGATTGATTTTTCGATTGACAGCCACGATCTGTCAATTATGAGCCCTTAACTCAAAATAGGTGCCTAACGGCATAAGAATTCCTAACATAGCTTTTCCGACATGACTATTCACGTGGAATCTCGTGCATGAATTTCTCTGCAGTGAAACGTGCCGATTTTAGCGCGTTTATGGGCATATCAGGGAGAGAAACCATTTCAGTGAAGGGCGCGATCATTGATGCCACAAGTTTAATCATATTTCCCACTGTCTATTATGAGAATATAATGCTCGTTGTATCAGTCGTTCTATAAAATCAGAGTTATTTATTGTTTCAGCAAAAAATAATAGGTTCAACAACAAATCCCTTTCCAAACATCTCTTTTTGGCAGAAAATTGTGTCAAAGCCTAAAGTCTCTATGGCTCTCGTTGGGACCAAATTTCTGTCAAAAAGGACTACTGGGATCTACGTAAAAATTATTCACAGACTCCCTCTATAAATAATTTCAGAAAAGGTCACTCGTATACTATGGTAAGCTCTATCGAACAGAAAACAAAAATACATTTAAAATTATTTTATATTGGCAACATATTGATAGAGTGACTTTTTAGGATTCATTTTTTTGAGAATTTTTGTCTCGGCGAGAACCATAAAGTATTTTAGCAATTATTATTTGCCGAGTTTAATTAAGATAAAACCTGATTTTTTACCTAACTTGTCTCTTATATACTTGATAAAGTAGACTAGACTATTCAGTTATTACAGTAGAAACTGTTTCTATACTAGAAAATATTCATGCAATAGTGAAAATGATGTATATTTTCTTAATTCAATTGACTTGGGTGACTGCATTATTAAAACATAACGGCTAAGATTCCAGGTCCTGCTTTTTTAGGCTAGAACACATTGATATGTTATTATTTTGAAACGGTCCTTTTTTAAAGAAATAAATGTGTATTATTTGATGTGTTTGGCATTATCTTTACTTAAAACACATTATCGAAGATCCGTGTAACGATGCTATCCATCGAGCACGTAAAAGAACTAGGCAGAGCTCTCAGCAGTTTCGTTTTGTACAATTGCACTGTCCCCCGTACCAAGTAACCGTCCTCTGGGGGCGGCGCTCATACGGGTATGCGGAACGCTTGCGACAATAATGGTAATATTATTGATTAGTCAAAATTGCAAGTCGTTCTAGTGTTCATATAATCTTACAAAGACATTTCAGGATGTGAAACATTGAGAGAAATAGAGAAACTGACTGTATCAAATAATTTCTCCTTATTACACAATCTTTTACTGATATCATTTTTCATTTTCTTTTAACCCATTCTCACATAATCCCGCCTTTTTACGCCCCTATAGAAAGTATTTCAGAAAAACTATGTTGGAAATGCAGAAGTTGCTTGTTACAAGCATTTTCTGCTTTTATACATTGTTTTCTACCCAGAATGACTGATGTACTTGATTTTCAAATACTTTGAAACTGTCGTTTGTAACTTCTTTGAATTTGGACCAGTCTAAAGTTTTGTTGTTTTAGAATGGGTTAAAGCCAGGCTTATGAGATACGTGTCAACGATTATTCAAAAGGTGATATGCTTCTAATGAATATTTTATAAAACAAAACTGTTAGAGAAATTTCCATTTTTCGAATGAGAGATAATATATATTTATCCGTAAAAGAAGCTTCATTAATATCACAGGATAAACCACAAATAAATTTTAACCCATTACTACATCATGAGGCTTCGTGGTGCCATGAAAAAATATAACCATGGCAATCTTTGTGGGGAAATGAGAAATAAGAAATAAGCATTTTCTATTTTCTCACAATGATTTCTATCCTATATTCGGCACTTATTTTCGAATTTTGGTGCAATTTGAAATGGCGTCTGCAACTTCTTTTAACCCTTTCCTGTTTTTTGAATTTTTAGACCAGTCCAAATTCAAAGGTTTTGCAGACGACAATTTTAAGTTGATTTTATTTTAGAAATAATCATTCAATTGGGTAGAAAATATTGTGAAAAAAGAAGAAATTGCTTGTCACAAGTAATTTATTCTTTTTTCACAATATTTTCTAAAGTATAAAAATACAGGGACGTAAAAACCAGGGTTAAACCAGGAAAGGGTTAATTTTGACCAGTCTTAAATTGTGTCGTCCGGCGATGGATTACAAAACAGCAAAGCTGCCGTCACAGGGCAGTTGGCAGCGCATCAGACCCAAAATCTTCAATTATGGAGTGTCATGGTTTCGATCCCCGGCGGTGGCATAAATTCATTCCGATATTTGTTCCTCAACAATGGGTTAATAATCGTAAACCTAAGTGGGATAATCAGCTAGAGGCTATGAAATGATGCGATAGTGGTGCTAGTGCTAGATATTCCAGGAATCTATTGTTAGGTACTCCAGCCGCCGCGATTTGACTGAAAAAAATGTTAAGAGCGGCGTTAAACCCCATTTAAACAAGCAAAAACGGCACATTTTAGATTGGTCTAATTTTCAAAGAGTTTGCAGACGACGATTTCTAATTAAAGAAACTTTGAAAAAATACATCTTTTTTTTTATAGAAAACAAAGAGAAAAATAGCATTGTTTTCTCAAACGTCTTACTTGAGAAGCGTAAACAGGACGTGGTTGTGTGAGAATGGGTAAAGGAAGAGATTTTAGTTTAACCGAATCCCACGCAATAAGATTTTAGACTAGTCTAAATTGAAAGACGATGCTGACGATAATTTCAAGTTGATGAAGTTTGAAAAATCTTCATCTGTCAAAATAGAAAACATTGTGGACACTGAAGAAATGGCTTGTATCAAGCAATTTCTTCATTGTCCACAATGTTTTCTAAAGCTTTTTTGTTGAGGGCCTTTAAATAGAGGCATTTGGTGACAATGGGTTAAAATTGGCTCAATCAAAGTTTAAACTAAGTGAACTATCTCCCAGAGGTGGAAAAGTGTGACTCAGACATTATTATTATGGTCTACAATTAGAAGTCAATGTTTGAAAAAAAGATAGACAAAAAACGGTGTACTCAAGTTTGAAACATGACCTCTCTTTTTTGAGAAATTGAGAAAACAAACATTTTAGTTATTCGTCGTTTGACGACCAAAATACCGTAACATGGTTTTCATTCAAACAGTTGTTTCGACATGTCGTTCGCCCACCGACGAGTAAAACTAGCGTTTCGGACATGCATCTTCGATTCGACTAAATGTCCTCTTAAAGATTTATTCTCCTTTCTATTCTAGTCTCAATTGGTATGCATGACGGCGTTCACTTATTGGCTTAACAGATTCCAGGGAACACAGATCAATGGTGTTTATTGATTATAGATTAGCCGTCACCGCGATTACATTAACTTTCAATTAGAGGGAAGTCTTAAGTTACGTCATGAATATGAAAGCACAATTGTCTCCTGTTAATTTGCTCCCAGACTTGAAGTCAATTGGTAAAACAGTGTGATTTATGAATTGCCGTTTTGCTAAATTTCATATAATTTCAAGTCTTTCTTGCAATTTACAATAGATCTGTTTTTCTTAAGAAGTACATTAACCTGTGAAAATAATAAGTTCGTATTAATTAAATTACAAGGTTTAACTCATTACCAGACGAGAATATTTCAAAGAAATCCAATCTGGGCGAAATTGTTGAAGACATCCTAGTGTGTCTTTTTATGAGTAAAATAAAGTAAATTGCTTGTAGCAAACAATTTTCGTTTTAACGCAATCATTTCGGTAACTATATTTCATCAGCGCTTGAAAACGCGAGATCAATCGCTGCTGTCAACTAATAATCTACCAAAGAATGAAATTAATTGTCTTTAAGACCGGAAGTGTACTTTGAACTCTGATATTGACTGACATTTTTGTGAATAATTTAAATCGGGTTTGCGACTTAAACGTCGTAACTACAGCTCGAATAAGCCAAACCACCATTTAAAGTTTTTTTGGAATGTCACCGGTCATTTTGCAAATAAAGAGACGTTACATATCGAATACGAGCCTCCTTTCGGGGTGGGTGTGGCCAGAGGAATCAGTGGGCGGGGCTAGCTATTCGTCAATTGGTTAGTTGCGGTAAATATACGATTTTGATTTAAGAGATGAAGAGAATATTTTTTGTTTTCATGGAGGTATAATTTAATTGTTAGTTTTGTCTATCAAAAACGAGCGATCTGATTGGTCGAAAAAATTAATTCATACCTCCATGAACAAAATTTTGAGTACGCAGCTATTTTGAATGCTTCCGTACAAAATAGTTCACTACAAAAAGGTATCAAAATTTGTTAAGTTGTTGCATTTTTCGCTCGATGCTATTAAATTATAAGAGATGAAGAGAATATTTTTTGTTTTCATGGAGGTTTGAACCGAAAAACCTAATAACACAATGTATGAATCCGCTTCGCGTATTCATACAGTGTGATTAGGTTTTTCGGTTCATACCTCCATGAAAACAAAAAATATTCTCTTCATCTCTTAAATGAATCGAAAAACCTAATCACCGATTAGGTTTTTCGGTTCAAACCTCCATGAAAACAAAAAATATTCTTTTCATTTCTTATAATTTAATAGCATCGAGCGAAAAAACCAAAAGCTTTACATTTTTTGATACCTTTTTGTTTGGGACTATTTTGTGCGGAAGCATACAAAAGTTTGTTCATCGAGTTATTAATAATTTTTTTCGACCAATCAGAACGCCCGATTTTCATAGAAGAAGCTTAATATCAAATTATATATGTTTATCTATACGAGTACGACGTGTCATTTTTTATACCAATTTAACCTAGTTAATAGGCATGGGAGCGGAATCAGAGGGCAGGACCAGAGATCCGACTAAAAAATGACGTCATCGAGTAATAATTTAATTGTTAGTTTCGTCTTTCAAAAACGAGCCTTCTGATTGGTCGAAAAATTTAATTCATACCTCCATGAACAAAATTTTGCGCACGAAGCCATTTTGAATGCTTCTGTACAAAATAGTTCCATACGAAAAAGTATCAAAAGTTGTAAAGTTTTGCTTTGTTCGCCCCATGCTATTAAATTATAAGAAATGAAGGGAATATTTTTTGTTTGCATGGAGGTATGAACCGAAAAAACTAATCACACTTATGTATGAATCCGCTTCGCGTATTCATACAGTGTGATTAGTTTTTTCGGTTCATACCTCCATGAAAACAAAAAATATTCTCTTCATCTCTTAATTGGAATTATCTAACGTCATAAAGTAACGTCATTTATCCAGATTTTCCTGAATACACGGACCATATTTGAAAAAGTGGTTTCAAGTATTGACTAATCCATTTCCAGAGTTTTTTAGACTGGCCCAATTTGAAAGAAGCTGCAAACGACAATTTAAAGTTTATAGAACTTTAATTTCTTTCATATTTTTGGATAGATATTGTGTGGATAATTAAGAAATTACTTGGTTCTTCATTTTCCACAATGTTTTTCAAAGCTTTTTTCTCGAAGGGTGAGTAAGGAGGGATTCTGTGGGAATGGGTTAAGAAGCGAAAATCTAGTGATATACGAGGATTATAAAACATAGAATTATTCGGTTTTTGACAAGTTGATCTTAATGTGTACTAGATTAGCCGAGTATTTATATTTCAGTTCTAGACTCCGTTATAAACAGCTTTGTCATTGAACGTTCCAAAAGTCACAACTTATTCGTTTCATTAATGAGCTAAAAGGTTATTTCATTTTTTTTTTTTTTTTTTTTTCGATTTTAAAACGGGTTAGTATGGAATTGAAAGACGTTTTTCAGGGAATTTTGTCATGCGAACCCATTTTGAAATAATTTATTTCAAAATGGGTTTTCATTTCAAAACGGGTTGTAACATAGATAGTCTCAAAGTAATTATTCTATATTTCTTAGAGACAATGATTTCTAATTAAGTCATTAAGAGAGAAGAAACTGTGACTGATAGAGAATCAAATCAGAATGTTGATTATATATAACCTTTGTATGAGATATATGGACGCAGGAAGCAAAACTGACATATGTAAATATCCCGCTATGATACTGTGAAATGATTTCCCGCGTGCCAATATGTGTTGTCTTCAGAATAATACACCATGGTTTCTGGCCAGGAAATGGATTTATAAAAGGATATTGCATCGAGTTGGTTGTTTCTGTTGAATTGCAAAGCCATTTTTCGCGTTCTCGTAGATTTTAATGTCTTATGAGTATTGCTGGGAATTCAACAGACTTTCGCTCAGTGATTATCCCTTACCCTTTCCTGTTTCGCAAAATTTTAAGAACATCCAACGACAAATCGAAATCATGTAATTTAGTGGAAAATATTGTGGGAAAAGAAGAAATTGTCACAAGCATTTTTTCATTTTCTTCAATGTTTTCTCAATTATAAAATCACAGTAAAACCAGGGATTGAGCGAGAAAGGGCTGACCATGCTATGAAATTATTAACCAATCCCGACTGTAAATAATGCTATCGGCCATACACTTTGAACAAGAGCACCGCGTACGGGTGCCTACGCTCGACTGTTGGGTGGATAAAAAGTCTAAGTCGAAAAAGGGACATAATTCGCTCCCTTGATACTATAGGTTCCTCTTTTGATAGTGAACATGTGTGCCAAGTTTCCAGTGAATGCCTTCAGTAGAACCAGAGATATCAAGAAAGGCTTTTTCCGAAATCAGGCAAGCTAAAAATAGTATCGTTTAAAATTGGAGTGGGGCTTCCTGTTGGAGTCAATGGGCGTGGCTTACGGAGTAAGGTGGCGGGGCGAGCAACTGGTCAATTATTACTATCCATTTCATTTCGAGATATTTTCAAAAGTCTTTCACCGGTGACCACGAATATGTTGATAAATGCTTTATACGTCGGCATTTGCACTTTGAAGGAGAAACAGAATTAGAAAAAGTAAAGTACAATTAAAGGACCGTTGATCACACCCACTGTCTCACGAATTGTGACAAGCAATTTCTTCTCTTCCCACAATATTTTCTAACCTGTAGGTTGGTTACTTTTCAAGTTATAATCAAGTTACAATCAATTTCAATTGTCGTCTTCAACTATTTCAAATTTGACCAATCTAAAATTTTGAAAAACGAAAAGGTTAAATTAAAGTTTGGTGAGTGTGTGGGTTTTTTTTTTTTTTTTTTTTTTTTTGGGGGGGGGGGGTCTGTTTTAGTGTTTTTGTTGTTGTTTTTGTTGTTGTTTTGTTTTGTTTTGTTTTTGTTTTTCTTTCTTGGGGGGGGGGGCTAACGGGATGAAAAAAAAGTCTTCTAGTGCCGGTAGTATTACTAGGATAAATTATGCAAGTTTTTATCCAGTAGCAACTTCAAAGTATTTGACGAGAGATCTGTCCAAGATTTATTAGGACGCCCATCGACCAGAAGATTTCTAGAAATCTGCGCAATTTTGATATGTATTTCATGTTGATTGACAGCACATATAGTTATATTGAAGTTATGGCATGTTGAATAAACAAGTTAAGGAAACGATCAATGTTTATCGTGACAAGATAAGTTGGAATTTGATTTAGATAGTAATTACATTTCTATCGTTATTTTTCCTGTCAAAATTGATATGGCTTTAAGCAATTGGGGGAAATTTATGGCCTTTGAAATTTGTAGGGTAAATGAAAGATAAAAAAAGTCTTAGAAATTTCAAATCGTTTGAAACGTTCAACATTATTTAACCAATTCCCACTCAGAGAGGCTTTTGGAAGCCCCTCAACAAAAACGATTGGGAATACATTGTGTAAAATGAAGAAATTGCTTGTAACAAGCTTGATAGAAGTATTATTTACATGAGGACAAATGTTTTATTCAAATTGTTCCTTAGTTATCAAAAATACCAGACTTAAGCTCTGAAATACCCTGCCTACGGATAAACCTATGTGGCTGAGATAAAGTCGAATCGAGGTAGGAGCCGTCCCCTTTTATAGTCACGATACCGCCACCTTAAAATACTTGGCAACCGCGGGTCCCGCACTTGATACTCTTTTCACGGCTTTGACCATATTACCCCATTACCAGACGATAATTTTTAGGCCTAGTTCAAAATCAAATAAGTTTGAGACAATATTTTCAGTTCAAGAAATTTCATAAATCTCTGTCGTGTAGGGTAAAAAAAAATGCACAATGAAGAAATAGCTTGTAGAAAAAATTTCGTCATTTTCATCAATTTTTCAAGTGTTTTCCTTGTGAGACGAAGAAGTAAGAGGGAATGTTCGGGAATGGGTAAAAAGTCTTCAATTTCATGAAATTATTAACATTCATTTGCCATTTTCACAAGAATAGTGCCAAATGCTCTGATTTTTTCATTTTCTCTTCGTTTACTCTGTCTCTGGTTTATCCCAAGGGGTAGCAATCCTTGTCATGCTGATCCCGGAATATCACTTATTTGACAATAGTTGTGGGAAATATATAGACTAAGATCAGTCTACACAGACGTGCAGTCTGATCTTAGTCTACACTTTCTGCTTGTGCTGCTAGTGTTCGGGAAGTATTTGAAAACGAAGTAGATGTAATTTGACAAAAAAATAAAATTGAGAGAAGAAAGGGTAAATTTTCAGTGGGACAATGGTTAACTTACTTTGTAGAAAATATCCATCGTCATAATAATTGTAGCGGCATCTTAATGATACCATATCACAGGACATTGAAGTTCGGATGATTAATCTTACAATAAGTACGTGGGGAGCATTAAATGCGAGTACTCGTTAGAAATATGTCACTTATTGGACGTTTTTTCTGATGAACAACTGAACCGGCTGACAGGATAAATATACCATTAACCCATTCCAAGACGACGCTTTCTGATGCCCCTGGAGAAAAGAAAACAACTGGGAAAACATTGTGGAAAATGAAGGAAATGCTTGCAACAAGCAATTTCTTCATTTTTCACAATGTTTTCTACCTAAGAAAGATGAAAAATCTGAAATTTCACAAACTTTTAATTGTCGTCTGCAACTCTTTACAATTTGGAACAATCTAAAATTTTGCCGTCTTGTAATGGGTGAAGATAGATCTACCTCTCCGTAAATGTTATTGTTCCTAATTACGGTTCAAAAATAAATGCGATTTAATTTTACGATTGGAAAACCAAAGTCCGTTTTAGATATTTTTCAGGACAGTACATCTCTGATTTGGGTATTGATTTTTAAAAAATGTCTACCGTTTACCAATCAAAAATCATTTCAAGTTAACTGCAATAACTTGAATAATTCCAAGATAATGTTATGTTGTTTTCCCTTAATATGTTTCTTTTTATGACATATGCCTTGATTATATTAAATAATAAGAAAAGTTTTAAAACTAAAAACCTACAAGTAATCACACAACTCTTCTGCATAAAACCATTTCTTCGACTCATACAGTGTGATTATGTATTTAGTTTAACACCTCAATGAAAATTTAGGAAATAAAATCTATTTCCATTTTAAATAGTCCAAATTAACGACTCCTTGATACAGATATGGCATTCATTATAAGAGTGCATGCAAATTATAAAGGGGATTTTCTAAGAATTGTTTCTACCACAAACACTCGAAAAGGTTAAGCAGGGGACTTATCTTTCTTGACCTTTTACGACTCACAAGATGAGAGCACATTTATCCCACTTTGTTTGACACTTTTATTGGCATTTGTCTTTGTAAAAATACAGATACAAGAGCGAGCGTGTCACATTTCCATAAAGAAGATATTAACCTAGTTAAGTACCTTCCACAATTTTACGTGAATTCAAGGGAAATAACAAAGTACGACAGTGTGCTCCCAAAAGACACCCCCGTGTTAACTCGAAAAGGGTGGTAACCACTGCATCCTTTCCTATCCTCTAGCTGCTATCCCACTAAGGTTTACGATTATCCACCCATTGGTGAGAGACAAATGACGGAAAGGATTTGTGCCGCCGCCGGGGATCGAACCCAAGACATCCCATGATTGAAGATTAGGAGTCTGACGCGCTACCGACTGCGCTATGACGGCGGCGTGAATTTGAATCGATCTGACTAGAAAATCGATAGATTCAATAGATGAATTCAACATTGCATTAATCCTTTCCAATTTTGTTTTTATTTAGGCTGGTCCAAATTGAAAGAGGTTTCAAAGAGGTTTCAGACGACAATGAAAATTTGATGCAATTTGAAGTGAAACCATCCTATGGTAGAAAACATTGTGGGAAAAGAAGAAATTATTTGTGACAAGCATTTGTCAGCCCGATTAGCTCAGTTGGTAGAGCACTTGACTTCAAACCTCAAGATCACGGGTTCGAGCCCTGGGCTGACCATATCAACTAACTAACTAATTGTCTTTCGGATGAGACGTTAAACCGAGGCCCCGTGTGACGATGCTATCCATCGAGCACGTTAAAGAACCAGGCGTGGCTCTCAGTAGTTTCGTCCTGTATCCTTGCACTATCCCCCGTAACAACTAACCGTCTTCTGGGGGCGTCGCTCATATGGGCATGTGCTACGGTAGCGACGATAAATAAACGGAAATACAAACAAACAGACAAGCATTTTTTTTCCACAATGTTTAAATAAATGTAAAATTGTTATATAGCTATGTTAAATCCCGTGTTTGTACAGAAATGGTTAAAAGAAACACTGATTTGCCTGACAAGATACGTATAAGATCAGACGCCTTAACACGTTCTAGGCTTTTGAGATAAACAAAAGCGACATGAATAACTGTCAAGGAAAATCAGATATACGAGAACGCCTACTGTAACCAGCAATCTGTCGCTAGTGTACTAGGATTACTAAAAATCAAATAAGGTCAATCCGCCATTTTTGTTGTCAGTTCTTATTGACCCACTGACGAAGAACCATCGCGGTCTGTACTTCAGTAATCCAAGAAAACTGGATTGAATATCCAAATTTTGAATACTATTTTTTTTTCATCTCAAAAATAGGCAGTTGTAAAAAGAATTGGCTTTCATGAAAACCGTTTTTTTTTTTTTGTTTTTTTTTGTTTTTTTTTAACTAAAACATCAAATTTTAATGGTACGTTATTTGGAATAAGTTTGTCGTATGCGAGCATGTATCTGTGTTACAGCTGTGTCGACAGCATCAAACACCCTATATTGCTTTTACAATAATGCTTTGCCTCAATTATTCATGAGTCTTAAAAGCTTTTACCTGGTAAGAAGGTTACACACGTACCCCTTTTCACTTTTAATTACGCAAGTACACGATCATGACACTTGACAACACTTTTAGTCATTTCTTTCGGGAATAAAAGCAGAATTTGATTTACACGTCAAAACTTTGACATGAAAGAGATAGATTCTTCATTACCTAAGTATTCTTCTTTTAGTCCTCAAAAACGAATTCTCGTAATTTCGATGTATAGATGTATAAGTTATAGTGAATTATTAAAGAACCTGTATAGAAAAAATGACATTTAATCACACACTATAACTTGTACATTTATATAAATTATGTCTTAGTGGTGTGCTGTTGTTCTCGTTGATTTGATTGAGCAATCGCTAGCCCGACTTAGTCCATTTGTCACGCTCATTTACTCCGATAGGAAGTCCCGCTTCGATTTTAAACGGCGTTATTTCGCAAAGTATATAGCAAGTAGCCGGTAAGAAAAATGTAGAATAGTTGGTTGGCGACCTAAACGTCGTAACTACAGCTTGAAAAAACTGTAGTTACGAAGTTTAAGTCTCCAAACCAACAAAAAAGGTTAACAAAAATGGCGGCCAATGTCTGAGTTCATAGCTCGTTTCTGGTCTATATAAATAATTTAATTGGTCGACTGATAGACAGTTGTGATTGGTCTATTGCGACACCAAATTATTAAAACAGGGAAAAATAAGAGTTTAATCAACACCTAGATCAATCAGAAAAATGAATTAATCAGATAAAACTGACATGCTGCATCATTGTTTCATAAGAATCTATACAAAGCGGAAGGTTTTTTTCATTCTAATCGCTGCGTTGCATGTTATAATTTTATCAACAAAACAAAACTGTGACATGAAATGTCGACATTTCAAATATAACGAGAACTCTTGACTTCTAATCTAATAAGTGCAAGGCATGTGTTATTACAAACTCCATAATCGTGTTTACGATACTGGAAATGTGTTCCAGGGCAAGTGTCAATTTAAAGAACATGCCTTGTTTTATCTGCTGTCAAAGCCGTGTAGAAATTCCAAGAAATAAGTCGAGAATTGTTCAACCTCCAGCGACCAAGAATAAAACCGTGTTAAGCTTTCCTACATTCCCAAACTATCCCGTAACGTTCTTGAAAATGAAGACATTGCTTGTTACAAGCTATTAATTTACCAAAATAATTTTTACCCTGAAAGGCAAAGGTAAAATTTATTCTATTAAAATTTCATTTCAAGTTGGGGCAGTCTAAATTGAAAGAAGATACTTTTTTTTTTAATTTGATAAACGTAAGAGTGTACGACCATTTCCGTTTGAAATTAGTCTTAGTATTGTAAACGATAAACTTTTTAAAGACTCAATGGCTCTCGAACTGACTCCATTATTAACCAAAAGGAATCATAAAAATCTTTTGTTAAAATTGAACAATTTCTGGCCCTGCCCACTTACTTCTTTGGTCACTCCCACTTACTCCGACAGGAAATCCAGCTTCGAGTTTAAACGGCGTTATTTTGCAAAATAATTATGTTACAAAAAATCAGTATACTAGTAGTAGGTTGGCGGCCTAAACGTCGTAACTACAGCTTGAATGAGCTGTAGTTACGGCGTTTAAGTCGCCAAACCAACATAGATATATACAAAACGGCGGCAAATGTTGGAGTTCAAAACTCATTTCTGATCTGAATGAATGATTTCGTTAATCGACTGGCTATGTAAGTGACAGCCGTTATTCAAATGTTTACAGACCCCTCTATAAATGATTTCAGACTAGGTTCCAAAACCAGCTTTGATAGCGTTGCCGATTATTAAACGAGAAAGAATTTCAAATGATTTTATTTTTCCAGCATGAAATTATTCTTTCCATTTGTCTGTCTGCAAAACTTAACCAAAATACTTAACATTGCCAATTACTATACCGGCCTTTTCAAGATCCAATGCTCATATTTGGAATGGTGATACATCTCCATAATACGCATCTCCTCATGTCAAGGTCAAGGTCATGTGATAAGGTCAATGTCACATACCAAGGTCAAACGTTTATTGATGTTGCGGGGTCGTTGTGTTTCACAAACTCATCTTGTTCTGCACTGTTCGGCAAAGCTTTTCATATCGGGCTTGTGACCTTTTGTGAGATTACTTGGAGATGGTTGAAAACATATATTACCAAGATTTTGGGATGCCTTTTGTTGAGAATCTTTGTTCCTACGAAAGCAGTAGACCCTTAAAACTTATTGATGCATCAAACTGGTGATACTTTAGTCCTTTGATGAAGAGATATTCTTTATTCATTAACTATACAAGCAATAATACCGAATTTGATAATTAATAGATAATGTCGAACGATGATTTCAGGTTTCAATTCCGCTCCACCTTTCTCGTTTATATCGTAAGATAAACGTCTTTTTAATAAAAAATAATGCCATGGGGTGTTCTTTTAGTTTTCGTTTGAAAGTATCATTATTGCGTTTCCTAAATTCTTTTCTAGGTATGCTTATGTTTGTAACTCAGATCTTAACGTGTAAAATTGATTCCTCTTTCGAAGACTTCGGAATGTAACTAGTATAAAACTGATAAGCATTATAATTTCAAATGACCGGACTCAGTTCTGCAACAAATATACTTAGTAAAGCTGTAACAGTTTATTTCCGTGCATCACTACATGTACTTGGTCTCAACCTGATTTGTTTGTTTGTTTGAATGGGGTTTTACGCCGCTTTCAACAATCTTTCAGTTATATCGCGGCGGCTGGAGCACCTAACAATGGAATCCTGGCATTTCTCACACCAGTACTACCATTACATCCCTTCCTAGCCTCCAGCTGCTATCCCACATAGATCTACGATTATCGACCCATTGGTGAGAGACAAATAGTCAGAAAGGATGAATGCCGCCGTCGGGGATCGAACCCGGGACCTCTAGATTGACAGTCCGACGCGCTACCAACTGCGCTATGACGGCGGCGCCGGTCTCAACCTGAAATAAGCCTAATCCTCCAGAGAGAGAAATTATTAAACCTTAAAGAGTTCCCGAGAAGAAGTTTTTCAAAGTTTTCACAAATTGCTATACGTAATTAAGACCCGCCCATTACAACCATGTTTTTAATATGATCAAATCTTTTTGGTGAATCTGATAAAGGGTCGTCACCAAAGGACCATCCCTGTGGAATTTGTTTGGATTTTTTGCAGTACCCAGGATTTTTTTAAAGTTAAGTGAACGGACGTACGAACAAACGCACAATGATTCACTACAAAAGATACCTGGCTTCGCGTATTTATACATTGTGATTTAGTTTTTAGGTTCATACCTCTATGGAAACAAAACTATTTTCTTCATTTCGTAACACATTTCCAGGCAATGACACTTCTTCATGCACCACATGCAAAACGTTGTGCAAATAATTGACGAAAATGAAAAAAAATGCTAATAACAAACAATTTATTCATTAGCCGCAATGTTTTCTTCCCTTAAATAGAAAGATTTTTAAAATGTAATCTTTCAATTGTCGTATGCTACTGTTATTCAAGTTCCAACCATTCTAATTTTTTATAGTATGGTAACAGATTTAGAAGCTTTAATCTTAAGGGATTGCAAATCTCTGAGAAGAGTTGATAAGTAATACCAAACACCAGATTTACTCTCGCATGGCCGGTCCGGATATCAACTTATGCTAATGTTCCAGTGTTTTGCATTTCATCTCAGAGCTCTTGTGTCCGTGTATACTATTGGAACTACAACGCTATTTTACGTTTTAGCATACGGAAACCCAATACCTCCACCAAAACAACCCATGAATTCCACATCAATTAAAAAGTTGCCTTGAATGGGCATTAATTTTTCGTATCAGAAGCTTTATTGGCATTCAAAGTTATTCAAGAGAAGCTTGCTCATAGAGGTTAGCTTAACTTACGCGTTAGTCTATAAAGCCGGTTTGCCAGTTAAAACTAAAGGGCTGGATTGATGTTCATGAGGGAATTCGTGTGGTTGCATATACTTACTACATAATTAAACACGACAATGTGGTTAATAACGCGTTATTTTTTATGTTGTCAAATTAGTTTGATAAATTTTACCAGAAAGCTGTTGTCTTGACGAGATGGTGGGTATAGTATAATCGAAAATAATTCATTAAAAAAAGTTTCACAATGCTTATATAGTTGTACCTGGTATTGTAAAAATAAAGGTATTGAAATTGAAAAAAAAACACTATAAATGTATCGAAGTATCCGGTAATTTCCTTAAATGAAGTTATTAAGAAAGAAAAGGGTTACCCGGCACTTTTCAAAAAAACTGTGATCTCTTGGTATTTAGAAAGATTTATGTTAGATTTTAGTTCCAACTGGCCAATTGCATTTGCCAATCAGATGATCAGCCGGACAATGACCCATCACAATAGCTCACCCAGAGCACTTCTTGCTCATGTGAGATAAGAATTCATTAAGCTGGAAGGTCAACTCAGACAAAATTCGCCATTTAATTGAAGCATTTTTTGAAAATATTGCGACAAACACGTTGGTCAGCCATAAACAAATAAATTAGAAAACTGCGAGCAGTTATTCCGCTTGGTGGGGTTCCCCATATTTCTTGACAAATTAGAAATGCTTGACAGTCGTCTAAGTGGCCAGGTAATGTCTTTTTGACGTGTAATAGGAAATATTTCATCTCTTAATACCCTTCGTAAAGCATTATTGGTGTCACCACGTTTGCTAGCCCCCTCGTTACTAAGACGGTGCGTATAAAAGCACATTTCTCGTAAAATAACGAGAATCCTCCCTTTTCTTATATGAAGGAAACGTTTTCTTTTTCTATTAAAGTATTTATACTTAGTATGAGAAGACCGTATGCTTCTCGGCCTTGATTTCCGGTAGCGTCTTGCGGTCGTTGGTCTTTGATTTTCGCAAACGTTAACCCATTACAACTCAATCCCTCCTTTTTACGCCCCTCAAGGAAAAAGCTTTGAAAACATTGTGGAAAATGAAGAAAGTGCTTGTATCAAGCAATTTCTTCATTATCCACAATGTTTTCTACCCAAAATGACGAAAAAATTCAAAATTCTATCAACTTGAAATTGTCGTCTGCAGCTTCTTTCAATTTGGACCAGTCTAAAATTCCACTGTGTTGGAATGGGTTTAGCTCTAGCACTAGCGAATTCCACAGCAACAAGAATCGCGAGGATTTTATCTAAGTAAAACAGTCTAATATTTAATGTAAAATAAATAAGTTTGAAATTAATTTAGTTTGATTTGTATGGGTTAAAGAAAGTTTGACGTGTTTTATTAAATGATTTCTATAAACAAGAGGACCAATTCATTTTTGAGAAGAAGATGTTCTCCTGTAATCCTATGTATATTGAAAATCCCAACCTATAGCGCTTATTTCCAGAGTACGGTAATTTTTTTATTTTGATAGAGGGTCAATAAACATTGATATACACCAATTATCAAATGGCATAATGGTTTACGAGAAGAAGATTTAAAAAAGATTTCCTTCTTTATTTATTTCTAAAATCAGGAATTACACAGAAAGGGGCTTATTTTCAGATTACTGTAATTCTATCAAGTGTTTTGGTAAAGGTTCGATAGACATTGATACATACAGAGTGTTATAGCTCATGGCCTTATGTCTTGGGAGAAAGGATTTTAAAAGATATCTCTCTTTATTTCTGTGTAAAATCAGGGATCATACAGAAAAGTGCTAAATTTCAAGATTCGGTAATTCTTTGTAGTATTTTGGTAGAGAATCAATGGATGATGATTCATACCAAATATCAAAGCTCCTGGCCTTATAGTTTGGGAGGAGCAGATTTTCAAAGATTTCCCTCCTTATTCCTATGCAAAATTAGGGATCGCACAGAAAAGGGCTAATTTTCAGAGCGCGATCATTCCTTGAAGTAATTTGGTAGAGATTCAACAGATGATGAGTTATATAAAATATCAAAGCTCCAGGCCTTATACTTTGGGAGAAGAATTTTTTCAAAGATTTCCCTCTTTATTTCTATGTAAAATCAGGGATTGCACAGAAAAGGGCTAATTTTCAGAGTACTGTAATTCGTTGAAGAATTTTGGTAGAGGGTCAATAGATGATGATTTATATTAGATATCAAAGACCTAATGGTCTGGGAGTAAAATATTTTTAAGATTCTTCACTCGGTTGTCCTAGAAACCAAAGTTCTTCATGGATTTCGATTCTTTGAAGTATTTTTTATAAAGAGAATAACCTTAGCATCATTTCTGTGAAATTTGGTTGAAAACCCATGGTTAGTTTAGGAGGACTAGATTTTTTTGTAGTTGTGAACGGACGGACGGACAGACAGATGGACAGTGTATAACCAGTTTCGTGACAATCGAGTCAATATTGCTACCTCTAGCGTGTAAACAAAAACATGTCACAAGGGACCCTTTTCCGCCTTTTCAAATTGAAACCCCGTTTTCATTGGAATGCATCCTTACAATCAACATCAATTCTGGCCAAGTTTCATGAAATGAAATCAAATTGCGATCTATAGAGACATTAAGGCCCCTTTTCCCGTGTTTTCCAAAGGAACCTCTCCATATTCAAAAGGGTCCATTCTTATGACCTAACTATTGTTCTGACCAAGAATCATGAACACGGAGCCAAACAGTGGTCTCTATCTAGAGTATAGCCACTTAAATTTGACGTGCGACAGACATTCAATCATCACAAAAACTCGCCATTAGCAAGTTGTGCACAGGCAAGTAGATACATCTTGTAGAAAAAGGGAAATTGCTTTGAACAAGCAGTTCGCACCTTTCCACTGTGTTCTCTATCATTAATGACGCTTAAACAAAGTTTAAATCATAAATGCACCATGAATATTCTTTCAAGAGTTACCATTTCAAATTGTGTATGTTTTTGTCCGCCAGCCTGAAATGATTCGCAACGCAGAGAAAAAAAAAACTTCTCAAAAGAGTAAAAAAAAATGTAGATTTCGAGAAATGGGATTTCGGAATGCCCTGTTCATACACGTCAAAGTTAGATTTAGACAATGTGAAATATGTGCACGTATTTGAATTGACGGATCACTAACTCCGCCCACTGACCTCGCCGGCCACACCCACTGTCTCCGACAGGAAGCTCCATTGCGATATTTAACCGCGATATTTTTCAAAACACATTTTCATGTAAAATGTTACAAAAGAGTAAAATGGTTGGTTAGTGACTTAATGCTGTAGTAACGATGTTTTAGTCGACAAAACCAAAAGAAATATCGGTCAATGTTGGAGTTCGAAGCTCACTTTCTGTCTATATGAAATATTTGATTTGGCGATTGACAATTGCGATTGGCCATTTGTTGAATCGTACTGTAAGCTTTTCTTTCTGTCTTTTCCAAACAAATGACATTATTTGTTTCACCAGTGTGCTCATACAGATCGATGTTACAGCTTGAATATGGTACAGTTACAACTCTTTGGAATACAACGGTCGATGCTATTTCGCAGATGTTATTTTGTCATAGCCCCAGGTAAATCAGAAGTGTGGCATTGCCATAGCAACTGAGTTATATCTATGTCTTTGGTAAATTAGATCAGAGAAAAAATTCAATCATGGTTGTCGCTACGCTTCCATAAACGTCTACCACATATAGCGTTAAAAGACATCTCAATTTTGATCTCTGTTAGCTCTTGATCCCTTAATCCTTTGCCCGACGACAAAATTTTACACTGGTCCAAATTCATTTATGTTGAAGAGGACCAATGTCAAATGATGAACTTAGAGATTTTTCTGGAATAGTAAACAGTGTGTTACAAGCAATGTCTTCATTTTCCACAATGTTTTCAAAAGCTTCATTTTCTTGGGGCGCCAAAAAGCGTAATTTTTGTGGGAATGGGCTAATTAGTCCTTTACTGTATTGCATTTTTTACCTGTCCGAATTCAAAAGGTTTGCAGACGACAATTTAATTTAAAGTCAATGTTATGTGAAAAATATCAATTCAGTAGGAGAGAAAACATTGTTGAAAAAGAAGAAATGGTTGGTGACAAGCAGTTTCTTCCTTTTCTACAATGTCTTCTCAAGCATAAAAACGCGGGGACGTAAAAACCAGGGATTGAACAGGGAAAAGGGTCAAATTCAAAAATGACCATCAAACTTGACCCCTTTCCCATATCCGTGAAAAAATCATTTTTGCTTAGACAATACTTGAAATTCAAATTTTTTGTTTGTTTATAGGGGTTTAACGCCACCTTTAGCTGTATTTCCTTCCTATCACGGCGGCTAAAGTACCAAACCATGGATATCTGGTATTTCTCACACACCACTACTACCAGTATATCCTCTCAGAGCCTCCAGATGGTCGTACAACTTAGGTTTACGATCTACCCATTGGTGGTAAAGAAATGTCGGAAAGGATTTTTGTTTTGGTTTGTTTTTTGCCCAAACGTCGTAACTACAGCTTATTAGCGTTTACCGTTTGTGTTTTATTTTATGGTGACATATTTTACAAATTAAAGTTACGACGTTTAAGCTGACAAACCAACAAAGAATGTTTATAAAAATGGCAGCCGATGTCGAAGTTCAAAACCAACTTCTGGTCAGAGTGAGTAGTTTGATTGGTCGACCGATTATTTGACTGACAGCCGGGTATATAATATACTGAGCAGGTTTTGAGCCGGGTATATACTGTTAGGCTTCGATAAGAACCCCTTTCTAAATCGGACAGTCTGTAACACTAGCATTCCTTGCAAATATTTAACCCTTTCCTGTTTCTGGAAATTTAAGACTAGTCCAAATTGAAAGTGGTTGCAGACAACAATGAAAACTAGATGCAATCGAAATGAAACCATCCTATGTGGTAGAAAATATTGTGGAAAAAGGAGAAAATGCTTGTTACAAGCAATTTCTTCTTTTTCCACAATGTTTTCTCGAGTATAAAATCAAAGGAACGTAAAAACCAATATTTGAACGGGAAAGGGTTAAAAACCTTCACAAAACTTAAGAGGCCATTTTTATCATTAGAGCACGACTCCTTGTTTCATATAAGTATTTATAGATATGTGAGTCTCAAGAAACCGGAATCGCCTACCATTGTCAATGTTAAATTTATCTTTGATCGGTCAGTCAAACTTGTTTCTAAAAAAGCACGATAAATACTAGTAACCACTCTTTCCTGCGACAAATAAATCGAACTAAAATCTTTATTCAACACAGTATGCATACAAAGGAATTTTGCAGGGAAAATCGTTTCAAAGACATTTTTCTAACTTTTACGATCTAAACGATGAAACTCTTTCAAAGTAACAAAGATGGATTGATTGAATGGGTTTAACTCCACTTTTAACAGTAATTCAGTCATATCGCGGCAGCTGGAGCACCTAACAATGGATTCCTGGTATTTCTCACACCAGCACTACCACTACATCCTTTCCTAGCCTCCAGCTGCTATCCCACTTAGGTTGACGCTTATCCACCTATTGGTGAGAGGCAAATGTTGGAAGGGATATGTGCCGCCACCGGGGATCGAACAATGACATCTCATGATTAAAGATTGAGACAAAATAGCAAAGAATTACAGGATCGCCGCTCTAAATGAAAAAAAATGATTGAACAATCTAGTCATCCATCTACAGATCGGTATTGCATTGTTGACCTCCGATATAAATTCTATAAATGTTAGCGAACGGCTACTTAAAAATCGTAGCTACAGCTTATTCAAGCGTTAGTCATAACATTTAGTCGATTGCAACGATTGCGTCGATGCGCGAGCAAAAATGTCGTAACTACAGCTTTGATAAAGCAGTAGTTGCGACATTTTGCTCGCGTATCGACGATTTGCCTTTTTTTTATCTTATCGACCATATTTTTTGGGAGCAAATGTCGATTGGTATCATCGACACTATGTTGTTGGTTTTCAGATGGCGTAATTAGAGGTCAATCATTTACGACGAAGTTAACACATTACTTGTCATCAAAATTTTCGACTGGTCCAAATTAAAAGGAGTTGCAGACGATCATGTAAAGTTCGTGAAATTTCAGGTGTTTTCAAATTTCTTACTAGAAAATATTGTGGTAAAAAGAAGAAATAGCGGGCAACCTGCTATACAAAATACCTGGACACGAAAGTTGAACATAATACAAAATAAACAATTGTATTAAAATTAAATGCCCGAAAACGAAAGTTTTGCATCAAACAAAGAAACAATTGTATCAAAACTAAGTACCCGGAAACGAAAGTTTTGCATAATACGAGCTTGCAAGTTGTATTAAAACTAAATACTTGCAAAAGAAAGTTTTGAATAATACGGAATTTTCAATTGTATTAAAACTAAATACCCGGAAACGAAAGTGTTGCATAATACGAAATTAAATCTAAGTACCCGTAAACGAAAGTTTGCATAATAAGAGATTGTCAATTGTATTAAAACTAAATACTTGCGAAAGAAAGTTTTGAATAATACGGAATTTTCAATTGTATTAAAACTAAATATCCTGAAACGAAAGTTTTGCATAGTACGAAATTAACGATTGTATTAAATCTAAATACCTGGAAACGAAAGTTTAGAATTATACGGAATTTTCAATTGTATTAAAACTAAATACCCGGAAACGAAAGTGTTGCATAATACGAAATTAAATCTAAGTACCCGGAAACGAAAGTTTTGCATAATACGAGATTGTCATTGGTATTAATACTAAATACTTGCAAAAGAAAGTTTTAAATTATACGGAATTTTCAATTGTATTAAAACTAAATATCCTGAAACGAAAGTTTTGCATAGTACGAAATTAACAATTGTATTAAATCTAAATACCTGGAAACGAAAGTTTAGAATAATACGGAATATTCAATTGTCTTAAAACTAAATACCCGGAACGAAAGTGTTGCATAATACGAAATTCAATCTAAATACCTGGAAACGAAGTTTTGCATAATACGAGATTGTCATTGGTATTAAAACTAAATACTCGGAAACGAAAGCTTTGCATAAAACGAAATTAGCAGTTATATTAAAACTAAATATCCGGAAACGAAAGTTTTTGCATAATACGAATTAAACGATTGAATAAAAACTAAATACCTGAAAACGAAAGTTAAAAGGTCTATTATTTTCCAAAACACTATAGATATCGTTCCTTTCTTTTACCAGTTAAATTAAAGGAATGATAGAAGGTTTCTTTGTATCCATTACAAACATTAAATAATCTACAAGTAACTGCTAGATTGCGTGTCAAACTGTGTGTATTTAGTTACGTAAAGACAATGATAACCTTTTAACAATTATTGATGTTCATTTAAAACATGGCATTGATTACTTCTGAATTGTTCTTCAAATGAACGATTCGTTGGCAAGGACCACTTAGCTCCGACAAGGGATTCAATTTCGATATTTACCGGCGATATTTTGCTAAATTTATATTCAGTTACAATTCAAAAAAGGGTTTAATTGTTCGCTGGAGACTTGAACATTTTAGCTACTACAATAGCTTTAGTTACGGTGTTTAGTCAACAAAACAACGAAAAACACTTCACGTAAATGTCGGTTCAAAGTTCGGTCTAAATGAATAATTTGATTGGTCCATTGTTTCTATGGCGATCTTCAGGGTGCAAGGATCGTTATGGACGGAAACAATATTACCAAAAGCGCAACCCCGTCTTTAGAAAACTTCTATTTCGAAAGCGACTTAAGTCAACTCTACTGCACAAGGATCCGTATCGATCTGCTCGTAACGCCGTTAGATCATGTGTGTGATTTGATGTTTGTTTGTATATTATTTAACGCCGCAAACACTGATATTTCTGTCAAATCGCGACAGCTGGTGAACCTTACAATGGTTTCCCGTTGTTGATCAACTAGTTATACAGTAACAATAAACTATAAGGTCTCTAGCTGCTCATCCCGTTTCGGAGAACTACTTATCATTCGCAAATTGACATATTGCCAATGTCAACCAAAAAAAAACAATCAAAGTACTGAAAGTACTGTAAGCTAGCAAAGCATTGTTTTGTTGAGTTTTCTTCTTTGCCAAATGTTTTCATGATAAATAAACGAAGTTAAAGTATACCAGAAGTATCCCAGGAATTGACCCTTTACAACATGACGAAATGTTAGACTGGTTCGAATTCAAAGTAGATAAAGACGACAATTTCAAGTTGGTTGAATTTAGAAAATCTTTTCCATGTTGGGTAGAAAGCATTGTCAATTACAGTTTAATCAATCAAATCACTCTTTTAGACCGAAAGTTAACTGTGGACTCCAGCAATTTAATGTTAAGCTTTTTTTTTTTTTTGGTGGTGGGGGATTTGAAAAAAAAACTTATTCAAACCTTAGTTTCGACGTTTAAGGTCGCCTAGCAACGAAATACTTTTTTAAGTCGTTTGTTATATATTCTGCAAACTACAGCTCAGTTTCAGTGAAATTTCCTCATCGGAGGTAAGCAGGTGTGGCCAGCAAATTGCCCCTTATTGAGCGCTACTTCAACATACAGCGCCGCCGTCACAGCGCAGTCGGTAGCGCGTCAGACTCCTAATCTTAAATCATAGAATGTCATTGTGTCGACGGCACATGTCCTTTCCGACATTTGTCTCTCACCAATGAGTAGATAATCGTAAACCTTAGTAGGATTGCAGCTGGAGGCTAGGAAAGGATGTAGTATAAAGTATATCCATCTACAAGTAACACCTACTTTCACGACAAAATGTCACCCCAATTCAAAGCTATACGTTTGTAAATGGACCTGATTACGGATACAGAATAATCGATACCAAGATATCATTTATCGTATTTTTTTATTGTGTTTCGTGTATCAAGTGAAAATTGCAAGATAATTTGTTTTCTTTTCAGACAAAAATGGTTTTCCTCTATATAATACAGTTTTACAAAATGAGTTTATACATTATACATTAGCAAATTTAAGTAGAGTTGAACTTTGAGTGAAACTTGACCCATAAACGCACACTCGCTGGTTTTCACGTCCTCAAATGAAAGAGAACGACTTTAAATGGAGTACATTGAATGGGAGTCATGTAATTCAACATTTATCTAAAGAATAATCTTTAGCCCATTAGCAGGCGACAACATTTTTACGCAAGATGTTGCAAATAACACATTTTAGTAAAATGAAATTTTCGAATTTTCCTCTAATTTCCTTTCGCGGAAGGGGGGGGCGATTAGAAAATATACTTGATAATGAAGTAATTACTTCTAATAAGCAATTTCTTCATTTCATACAACATTTTCCAAAGCTATATTCTTGGGGCGTCAAAAAATGTCATTTTGTGGAAATGGGTTAAACAGATAAAAACGAGGCTTTACAGAGACTGTTACCATCTGTTTACTCCATATTCCTGGGTAGCTGTCTATGTATAGGTGACGGGTATTTGTCCCCTTTGACCTATTACCAGACGACAAAATTTTAGACTAGCCCAAATTGAAATGAGGTGCTGACGACAATTTAAAGTTTATGAATTTTTTATTGTTTCATCCCTCTGTGTACAAAACATTGTGGAAAATGAAGAAATTGCTTGTGACAAGCAATTTCTTCATTTTCCACATTTTTTTCCAAAGCTTTTTTCCATGGGGGCGTCTAAAAGCGTTACTGAGTGGGAATGAATTATTAGAACGTTTTTTACCTAATTTAATGCTATACTTTCATTAATGTCTTTGGCTAGGGTGGTGGACTCGTTACCCAAAGAATAGCTGGAGGTTGCGCGTGTAAGCCCGGCCTCCTTACTTATCACTAAGGTTTATCCTTTGGCGAGACAATTAGGGCATGAGTTTAGAGCTGGTCGTACTCTAGTATAAAAGAACATCTCGGTGATCGATCAAAATAGAATTAACTCTTGCCATGCTCAATAAAATCCTCTACAAAATTATGTTAAAATCAAAGCACTGAAAGCACAGAAAACACTCATTTTGGGTTGGTAATTATTCAGAAAAAATGATTGTATAAACAATACTGGCTTTAAAAGGATAGAAAAAGATCAGACTACACATATGTGCAGCCTGATCTTGGTCTAGACCTCGTAGCAAAAAAGGAAATATTCCGGGTTCAGCTTAACAAGGGTTAAACACCATTTAAACAAAACATGTCATTTTGAAATACATGTATTGTTTGTGTGTTCTAGTTTACATCAGTCTAATACAGTGTCCTCTTAGAAAGGGTTATGCAAAAATAAGACAATAAGAGATAGGATCCTAACTAAATAAGGCAATATTTGACCTTTCTGATAAACGATGGATCAACGTAATTACACAACTAATATGTGTTTATTTGGCAAACTTTATAGCAAAGATATCTCCTATATGATGTGAGCTGAGGAATGTCATTACTAGATGTGGCTTGCGAAATTGGGTAAGACCATTGGGGATAAAAACAACACTTCGTTTTGTGTAGACCATTCATGAAGTAGAACAATTCTTGGATATCATTTTGCGCTTTTGAGAGCTGTGAAAACAAAATGATAAGACTAAAATAGCTCCCACAAAATCACAACTTATAGCAGCTTTAATAAGTATCATTTTGACCACAATTGTTTCTTTAAACAGATTGGCTCCCCTTTGAAGCTAGTCTATTTATCATTATAAATATAAATAGATCTGCTTGTCATGGCCAATATTTCGTTTTGAAATTAATCTTATGGGAAAAAAGCTGGTTTATAAAGAACAAGCAGGTGGTGAAGACTAAGATCAGCTTGCACATATGTGCAGGCCGATCTTTGTCCATGCCTCTTTCCAAAGCAGGAATATTCCACGACCGGCATGATAAGGGTTAATAATGACCGATAAGCGCTTACCATTGCCGCCAATGTTATGGTTTTAAAAATGTCTGCCTGTATCCCAGTGACATTTTATTCTCGGTTATCCCATTACCAAACGACAAAATTTAAGATTGGTCCAAACTGAAAGGAGTTGCAGACGATAATTTCATCTGATGGATGTTTACTTTTTCAACTCCTGAATAGAAAACATTGTTGCAAGTATTTTCTTCATTTTAAACAATCGTAATCTAAATTGTTTTCGGGGAGCGCCTAAAAGCGTCATTGTGTGGGAATGGGTTAAGCATGGACTTCTGCCGTCATAGCGTAGTCGGTAGCGCGCCAGACTCCCAATCTTCATTTCTGGGATGTCATGGGTTCGATCTCCGGCGGCGGCACATATCCTTTCCGACATTAGTCTCTCACCATTGGATGGATAATCGTAAACCTAATGGGGATTGCAGCTTGAGGCTAGGAAAGGATGAAGTGGTAGTACTGGTGTGAGAAATACCAGGGATACATTTTTAGGTGCTCCAGCCGCAACAACTGAAATACTGTTTAAAGTGGCGCTAAACCCCATTCAATCAATCAATAAGCATGGACAAAATTATTTGATATGTAGCAATATTCTTTTTGTAAGAAATAAATACTGTATATCAAATCGAATTAAGATAAGGAAATACATAGAAATTGATTACCCTGGTAACATTTGGTGATTTCATTGAACAGATACTGGTTTACTATGAAAAACGTATCTGACAGACCAACAGTGACATATTGCAGAAGAGATCTTGTTTTAACTGAAAATTAGATCGTCATTTGAGGGAAAGGTATCAATCACGAATCCCCTTTTCTCACTTAGTTTCCCTTGTTTTCTATGGCGAACAACAAGTACGAATATCCTTGTCTTATATATGTGAAGTACCACTCGATGAGTCGGTTATAAGGTCAAACGACCTCGAAAAATTGGTGGGTCGTTTGCCACGCCCACTGAACTCCGACAAAAAGTTCGACAAAGAAAAAAATCATAGCAACATGTATAAAAGTGACCAGTAAGAAAAGAAAAGTAGAATGGTTGGTTGGCGACTTCAACGTCGTAACTACAGCTTATTCAAGCTGTAGTTACGACGTTGAAGTCGCCAAACCAACAAAACTGCTTAACATCAATGTTCGAGTTAACAATCACTCCCGGTGTGTATTAATTATTTGATTGGTCGATCGTCCTTTTGATTTACAGTCGTGATCCGTCGATCTTTAATAGGGCATTCAATGCGTTTAATTTCTTTAAGAGTTGAAAAGGTTTTAACCTCGCCAATGCTTTACATATATTTTTCTAGGACTATTTGATCACGTGCTGCTTATGTTTGTTAATACTTTTGTTTGTTGATTAGAAACTGTATAGCTTACCTCAATAAAGTATTGTATTGTATTGTATTGTATTGCTCGCCAGTACTCCCTTCATAACGTGTCTTATCTAGACTCTGATGAAGTTGAACTTGTCTCAAAAAATGGAGAAATTGCTTGGTACAGTCAAGTTCTTAATTATCCACATTCTTTCAACATCAAAGGTTAAAGATAATAAGATTAAATCAATTCTAAATTCTTGCAAATTGGACCAGTCTAACTTTTTTGTCGTTATTGAATGTGTTAAAAAACGATAGTACTAATAAGTCTACTTCGTTTACGTTTAAGATTGACTAAATTTCATTTCAAGGATAGTAAAATAAGATCTACACCTGTATTGTCTCTATCTTATGTTATTTAACTGTTCACATAATAAAAGGTAATATAGATCAGATTTTACACAGTGTAAACAATGATCCTCACAATAACATATTTTTTACACGAATATCTATGTCAAAGCTTATTCATTTAAACTAGCATCCATGTGACTACAACAATCAGATAGAATCGTTGTAATGAAAATCTGGGGGTACCAGTATTTCTTTAATACTTTTAGTTTCAGTGTAGACATTTTTCAGTGGGTTTTCTTCTAACCCATTCCCACACAATCCCTCCTTTTTCACTCCCATCAAGAAAAAAAGCTTTGTAAAACATTATGGAAAACGCAATTTCTTCATTATCCATAATGTTTCTATCCAAAAGACGAAAGATTTTAAAATTCCAACAACTTGAAATTGTGGTCTGCAACTTCTTCCAATTTGGACCAGTCTAGAATTGTGTTGTGTGTGAATGGGTTAATGTCTTCAACGATAGAATAGTGAAATATTTGTCTTTTCATCCTGTTGTATAAACATTATAATAATTAGTTTTCGTGTAACCATGAAAGTTGTGTTTTCAGGAGTGGCAATATACTCGTTTAGCTGTCGTTGTTCACTTAACCATTGTCATGCTGAACCTGGAATATTCCGGTTTTTGGCAGGAGGTTTAGACTAAGATCAGACTGCACTTATGTGCAGGCTGATCTTAGTCTACACCTCCTGCTTGTATTTTCCCTGCCAGAGTTGTTTATGAAGTTGATTTCTAAAAGAAACATTGATTTTTGAACGACAAGTTCTATCAGTGCTTTCAGCCCTTTGATTTGACAGCATTTTAGTTAAGTAGTTTATACAGCATGACAAGGGTTAATAAAACGTTTACCGATCTCACAACGAAACAATTATTTAATTGCCGACAGATTTTTGGTTTAGAAACTTCAGTCTACTCAAACGTCAGACCTCTGAGGATTTTAAGTTTGTGTCATTTCAAAAGTTACTTAAAGATCTCATACACATTACACATATACATACTTCAGTCTACTCAAACGTCAGGCCTCTGAGGATCTCAAGTTTGTGTCATTTCAAAAGTTACTTAAAGATCTCATACACATTACACATATACATACTTCAGTCTACTCAAACGTCAGGCCTCTGAGGATTTCAAGTTTGTGTCATTTCAAAAATTACTTAAAGATCTCATACACATTACACATATACATACTTCAGTCTACTCAAACGTCAGACTTCTGAGGATTTCAAGTTTGTGTCATTTCAAAAGTTACTTAAAGATCTCATACACATTACAAATATACATACTTCAGTCTACTCAAACGTCAGCCCTCTGAGGATTTCAAGTTTACGTCATTTCAAAAGTTACTTAAAGATCTCATACACATAACACATATACATACTTCAGTCTACTCAAACGTCAGGCCTCTGAGGATTTCAAGTTTGTGTCATTTCAAAGGTACTTAAAGATCTCATACACATTACACATATACATACTTCAGTCTACTCAAACGTCAGATCTCTGAGGATTTCAAGTTTGTGTCATTTCAAAAGTTACTTAAAGATCTCATACACATTACACTTATACATACTTATTACAGAATACGTTATGACGGATAAGATATATTTTGCATATTCGTATGATACTTTTTACATGTTACCGACAAATATACATGTTTTTTCTTCAGCTGGATAAGGATTATATTACACATATCATGGTTAAGCTAACCAGCCTATATGTGTCTAGTACACCAAGACACCAAGACACGAACAAAATGATGCCTTCTCAATATAAGGATTTATTCTCAATTTCACCAGTGCATGACTATTATTAGTGAAAAGGACATTTACCTCTGTCAATGACATATATTGTTATTTGCCAATGCACTTTTAAGATTTTAATTCATTTGTTATAAACTGACGGATCGCTTGCCTCGCCTGCCACGCCCTAAGACCCCAACAGGAAGTTCTGCTTCGATATTGAACGGCGTTCTTTTGTAAAACTTATGGCCAGATATATGTAACCAATTAGAAAAAGGGTTGATTGGCGACCTCATCATGGTAACTACGGCGTATTCAAGCTGTAAATTCGGTGTTTGAATCCCAAAACCGACAAAAATATTTAGCTTTAGCTGAAAATTAACTTCCATTTTAAATGGATGATTTGATTAGTCGATGTATTATTTGATTGAAAGCCGCGATGCGCCAATTAACAGAAGATTAACAAAACAAGCTCCATTAACGATGTACTAAAATCATTACTTTATTGGACTAAATTTTTACTCACAATATCGTGCATCTCGAATAAACCCGTTACCAGATGACAGATTATTTTTCAAAGAGGGATTACGGGCGACAATTTTCAGTATAGGGAATTGGAAAAATCTTTGTCTCTCTGGGTAGAAACTTTGTGGACAATACAGAAATTGCTTGCAACAAGCAATTGATTCATTTCCTTGGTTTTATAAAGTGTGGTGTTTGTTGTTGTTTTGTTGTTTTTCCTTCTTTCCTTTTTTTTTTTTTTTTTCTTGAGGGACATAAAAGAGGGCTGTTATATGTTATAGGAATGGGTTTCCTTAGATATTTCCAAAAGGGAACAAGAAATGTTTTGAAATGGGACAAACACCTGATAATTACAAATCTCTTTTTCACATAGTGATTTTAAATCTATAATATGGTGAAAAAGATATAACTCATTTTGAGCAGAGAGCCACTAAACTAATTTAACCGATTTCGCGTTTTACGTGCATAAAGCAGTAGACGTTCGTAAACATTGTTGAAAATGAAGGAATTGCTTTTATCAAACACTTTCTTCGTTTCCTAAAATGATTTCTACCTCAAAAACGACGATATTTAAAAAATAGTCACCAACTGATTTCAAATTATTTTAAATCGGATAAGTCTTAGATTTTTTCTTCAGGTGAAGGGCGAAGACGGGATATAACGATAACGATGTTACACTGGTATTTCTGTAATCTCTCATAGTATCTAGATGTTGTACAGGGTGACATAGACCTAACAAAGTCGCGGTATTCTCGCAGATAAGCCGAGCAGCGATTTAAAAGCAAATGCACCAAGACCTATCTTAGCGATGATTATAAAGTCGCGGCCTTCTCGCAGATAAGCTGGACAACGATTAAAAGCTAAATGCATTAAGATTAGTAATTCGGTAAACTGTAAGAGCTATCTATACGGTGTACAGGTTAAATAAAGAATGACTAAGACGTGACAAATTTGCAGGTATTTTGCATATACCCAAAACAGTTGTTTACAGGTCAGCTTACAAAGACAAGTAATTCGGGAAACTGTATTATAAACGGCGGACAGGTTCAACCCAGAATTACTTCAACATGGCAATGTTGCGGATGTCTCGCCAATTACTCAAAATGCCTTCGAGGACTACAGTAGTTCTCATTTAACCTATAACAAGACACCAACAATTAAGACTGGTTCACGTTGATAGAAGTTACAGGCGACAATTTTAACGTGGTTGAATTTCAGAGTAGAAAACATAGTGGCAAATTAAGAAATTACTTGTTAAAACCAGTTGTTTCATTATCCACTTTGGTTTTCAAAGCCTTTTTAGGGGCGTAATAACGGAATTGTGATGGAACGAAGTCGTTTCCTTCATCTTCATACTGAGTAAATCAGTTAATGACACCGCGCTTCAACAGTACCATAAGTGTTATTCAATAATAAGCACTGCCAGCATTTGACAAATTGACCAATCGCTGGCCTCACAGACTTACTCCATTGGCAACTCTTTTTGACTCCGACAGGAAGTCGCGCTTCGATTTTAATATAGCGTTGTTTTGCGAAATTTATGGCCAGTGGCACGTAACAAAAAAGTAGAATAGTTGGTTGGCGACCTAAACGTCGTAACTACAGCTTGAATGAGCTTTAGTTACGACGTTTAAGTCGCCAAACCAACAAAAATGGTTATCAAATTTGCGGCCAATGTCGAGGTTCATTGTCAGTTCCAAATTGAGTTCCGGGGCACATGCAGACTCTATTCTAATATCCTTTTTGTTGTTGTTGTTGTTGTTGTTGTTTGTTTGTTTGTTTGTTTGTTTGTTCGTTTGTTTGTTTGTTTTTTATTAAAAATAGCTTGAGTCTAACAAATCTCCAGAAATAGCGTGATTAAACCCTACTTTTGATTTTGAACTATTCTATGTATCTGGTTCTATTTGGGATCGAAGTAACAGCTGTCAGGCTTACACAAAGTAGAATCCTGGGGATTCGTATAAAATGACAGGATTTCCTGTGTTTTCTTAGATCTAATTGAGTAAAAACACAGACATTTCCACCGATATGGGATGGTTGCTATGGTGATACCATTTCAGATTTACCTGAGGCACCAGTAAGGATCGTCTTGAGATCAAAGATGTTGAGATTATAGCTACAAATAGATGGCGTAAATTCGTTTTTTAGAATTAAATATTTCACCCATATTGCTAGTAAACCCTATTTTGTAGGTACTCATTTGAATCGTCTCAACGAGACTATGCAAATGAGTACCCACAACATAGGATTTCGTCGAAAAATAAGGATTTCAGGATGCAGTTTTTCCCTCTTATCTAGACCTCTGTGAGATTATACAACTGTCGCTTTGATGTCATTAAATACCAAGTGCATTGTTAATAGCGAAGAACTCAAGATAACGATTATTTGTTGTTTCAAATTCATTGGTTATTTAATAATTTTATTTCTTTCACACCAAGAATAGGTATTGTAAGTAAATAATTATATGCATTGAATACTCGCTTTCAGGCGACTTAAAATAAAAGCTTTGTTTTTGTAATGACTGGTACTGTAGTGGTGCTCCTATAGTCAGAGATGAAGTTTTTCTCCAACCTTAATAGTGGAGATAAAGATCAAACTGCATTTATACAAGTTCCGATCTTTATCTAGGCTGTCTGCTGCTGCAGTGATATACTGGCATCATCACGAAACGACAACCTCTTTGTTTGTTTTGATAGATATCATATGATAATAGTAAAAATTCTTTGGGTTTTTTTGTTGTTGATTTTTGTCTGAGATATACCATTGAATTCAATGAGGGAAGATTCTTGGTTTTGTCTGTTGATCAACATGTCATTTAAAAACAAGTTTCAAATATTCATTTATACCAATTTTAGGATTTTTGTCTGCTAACTTTGTCAACAAAGGCAATTAACCACACAATGACGCTTTCTAACGCCATACAAAGATGGAAAAAATTGTGGGAAAAGGAGAAATTCCTTGTAATAAGCTATTTCTCTTACGATGTGATGCCCTATATGTCATTTATTTTTCCAATTAAAGTGCAAATTGAAATGTTGTTTGCAACTTTTTATTCAATTTGGACCAGTTTAAAATTATGGAAGAATAAGTCGTCAACCATAAACACACTTTTGACTTTCGGCAAGAAACGATCTCTGACAGGATGCAAAGTCAGTAAACATCCAGAAGATCCAGTTTATCGGCCGCGTCTAAAAAGTAGATCAAAGAACTGAAAGAACTGTAAGTTAGCAAAGCATGGTCTTGTTCGGTTATCCTCTTTTCAAAGATAAATAAATGAGATTAAAGAAATCCAGGAGTTAACAAATTTTAGACTGGTTCAAATTGAAAGAAACAGCATACGGCATTTCCGAGATGGTGGAATTAGGTAGGAAACATTGTGGACATTAAATTACAAGCAATTTCTTCAATGTCCAAAATGATTTCCAAAGAATTTTCTTGAAATGATAAAAAAGCAGAATTGAGTGGGAATGGGTTATGTAGCATGCTTTTGAAAGAGTTCACTACAATTTGAATAGAGTTTGTAAAATTCTTAAAATACACAAGAACTACATGCCCTTTTAAGCTCACCTGAGCACAACGTGCTGAGCTATTGTGATCGGTAAATGTCCAGCGTCCGTTTGTCCATCTGTTCGTATGTCCGTACGTAAACAATTATTAAAAATTCTTCTCCTCCCAAACTATAAGGCCTAGAGCTTTGATATTTGGTACATATCATCACCTATTGACCCTCCACCAAAATACTCCAAAGAATAACTGTACTCTTTAAATTAGCCAATTTCTGTGCAATCCCGGATTTTACAAAGGAAATCTTTGAAACTCCCCTCCAAAACCATAAGGCCTAGAGCTTTGATATTTGGTACGTACCATCACCTATTGACCCTCTACCAAAATACTCCAAAGAATTACGGTACTCTTAAAATGAGCCCTTTCTGTGCAATCCCGGATTTTACAAAGGAAATCTTTGAAAATCTCCTCCTAAACCATAAGGCCTAGAGCTTTAATACTTGGTACATATCATCACCTATTGACCCAGTACCCAGCCCTTTTCTGTGCGACCCCTGATTTTACAAAGGAATAAAGAAGGAATTCTTTGAAAATCTTCTTCTCCTAAACCATAAGGCCCAGAGCTTTTATAATTAATATGTATAATCACCTATTTACCCTCTACCAAAATTCTTAAAAGAATCACCATATTCTTAAAATTAGCCATTTTCTGTGCGATCCCTGATTTCACAAAGAAATATAAAGAAGGAAATCTTTGAAAATCTTCTTCTCCCAAACCATTTGGCCTAGAGCCTTTATATTTGCTATGAATCATCACCTATTGATCCTCTACCAAAACACTTCAAAGAATTACCGTATTCTGAAAATTAGCCCTTTTCTGCGTGATCCCTGATTTTACAAACGAACAAAGAAGGAAATCTTTGAGCTTTGATATTTGGTACAATTCATAAGCTATTGACCCTCTACCAAAATTCTTTAAATAATACCTGTATTTTGGAAAATTGCGCTTTTCTGTGTGATCCCTGATTTTGCAAAGGAATAAAGAAGGAAATCTTTGAAAATCTTCTTCTCCCAAACGATAAGCATAGGGCTTTGGTATTTTGTACTTATCATCAGATATTGACCCTGTAAAAAAATACTTCAAAGAATTACCGTATTCTGAAAATTAGCCCTTTTCTGTGCTATCCCTGATTTTAGATAGAATCTCTGAAAATCTTCATCTCCCAAACAATAAGGCCTAGAGCTTTGATATTTGGTACATATCATCAGCTATTGACTCTCTTCCAAAATACTTCAAAGAATTACCGTATTCTGAAAATTAGACGTTTTCTGTGTGATCCCTGATTTTAGATAGAAATAAAGATGGATATCTTTGAAAATCTTCTCATCCTAAACTATTAGGCTGACGCTTTGCTAGCTATAAAGGAAAATGACGCACGTTGTAAATACAGTTTAAAATAAAATATATTATTAGTTTAACCCTTTTCTGTTTCACAAAATTTTAGACTTGTCGAAAATTAGAGGTTTTGCAGATGAAAATTGAAACTGGATTTGATCTGGAAAAAAAATCAGAAACTATAGTGGAAAAGAAGAAATTGCTTGTTATAAGCAATTTCTTCTTTTACTACAATGTTTACTTAATCATAAATTCACAGGAACGTAGGGATTGAACAGGAAAGGGTTAAAACCCAAGGACATAATTATCACGATACATGCCTGAGAGTACATAGTGATAAATGATAAGCCTGTCATGTAGTAGAATCTAAAATGCTTAACCCATTCCAACACAAGAAAATTTTAGACTGGTCCAAATTGAAAGAAGCTGCAGACGACAATCTCAATTTGATGGAATTTTAAATTTGCCAGTATTTTGGGGAAGAAAACATTGTGGATAATGAAGAAATTGCTTGATACAAGTAATTTCTTCATTTTCCGCAATGTTTTCCAAAGCTTTTTTCTTGAGGGGCGTAAAAAGGAGGGCTTGAGTTGGAATGGGTTAAAAAGGGGGGTGGAATAGACTATCCGGACTAATATCTTGTCCTGCGATGTTATTCCTTTTCAGGGTATTTCACACCTAAATCGATTCTTTAAAGTGTTGACTTCCTAGCTACAACGAAAAAGATAAAATTGGTAAATATTACCCCATAATTTTTCTTATTTATTACCCAGGAAAGAATTCTCATAAGTTTGTCGCCAAGGAAACGGCAATATCATTGCACCTTTTGAGTATTCCTGTCTCAAATTATACAATTCGGGATGATTAAGTGTGAGCCGACATAGAAAAAAAGGACCATCGGGGAATTCCGCTAGAGAAATTTGACTCAGATTGTACCCATATTGTAGAAATAACAATCTTTCTGATTTATCTTAAACGAGTAAACAAGAGGCCCTTGAGGACCTCAGACGCTCTGCTGGTTATCAAGTTTTCCGTTAAAGAAATCTGATATTTAAGGAAGTTAATTGCTTAAAGAAGAATGCATAAAAAGGACTTTAACCCGTTTATTATTTTGAGCAACAATCCTTTAGTCCCCTTTTCCCGTGTTTCATGACACATCCACTTCCTTTCCAAAAGGAAGTTTCCTTATGACCCTACAATCATAATGTGGAACAGAATCCAATAATTGTTGTTGAATTTATCACGTAAACAGGATTGCTTTGAGTGAAAATCCATAAGGCCCCTTTTCCTGTGTTTTCTTCTGGATCAATTTCATTTCCGAAAGGAACTTCATCACATAAACAAGAATCTCTAAGGCCATTTTTCCTGTATTTCCAATGCAACGATTATTCCTTGCATCTTTGAAGAGAATCCGATTAGAACTGTGTTTTGTATTTTGTTAACGAAGATATTTCAATCAGGGGGTTCTAATAAAATCCCTTTTCTCGTGATACTTTATTGTTGGTTTAATCATTCTGAGAAATTTTAAAGTGAATCCATTGAAATATTGAGACTCCATTATGTTAACTAGAATAGTTTTAAAAAATCATATGTCCCCTTTTAGATTATACTTGACGGATTGTACCGAAGCTGAAAAGAACCATCCTTATGATTGTACTATCATTCTGTGAAATTTTGAAGTGAATCCGGTGAAATCTAGACAAATCATTGTGTTAACTAGAACATTTAAGAAAGTTTTTCATAAGGCCCCTTTTCATGTGATACTTGGTACAATCAATCTGTGTAATCTGTGGAATTCATTGTATTAATGAAGGCCGTCATCATAGCGCTGTCAGTCGGTGGCGCGTCGGACTCCTACTCTTCAATCATGGGGTCATGGGCTCGATCCCCGGCGGCGGCTCATATTCTTTCAAACAACTGTCTCTCAACAATGGGTAGATAATCGTTAACCTAAGTGGGATAGCAGCTGGTGGCTATGAAAGGATGTAGTGGTAGTACTGGTGTGAGAAATACTAGGAATCCATTGTTAGGTGCTCCAGCCACCGCGATATGACTGAAATACTGTTAAAAGCGGAGTTAAACCCCATTCAATCAAACAATCATTGTATCAGTTAGGATTTTATAGTGAATTTTCATAGGGCCCCTTTTCCAATGATATCTTATAAAACAAACCAAATTTCCTAAGGATCAATTCTGATGAAGGTATTTTGTGTCAAGAATTTATTTATTTATTTTTTTTTTCAGCAAAATTTTCATACAGCCCCTTTTCCCGTGAAACTTAACAAATCATAACCAATTAACAAAGGAACAAACCTAATGTTAGATAGTTGAAGAATATGATAAAGACTGAGGACTGTATTGTGATAATGACGTTTGTGCAATAAAAGTTTCATAAGGCCCCGTTTCTTGTGTCACTTAACAGATCAGACGCAATTAACAAAGGGACAATCCAAATGATGGTAAAATCATACTTTTAAAGTTTGAAAAGAATCTGAAAAGACTGAGGATATTCTTATGTTAATGAGGTTTTTGTAATGAAATTTTCAAACGGCCCCTTTTCCCGTGATACTAGACAGATAAGACCCAAGTTGGAAAGGAAAATCCTAATGATGATACAAACATCATGTGAAAGTTTGAACAGAATCTGGTGAAAACTGTGGACTAATCTGAATATTGTCACAATTGATTGGTGTCAAAATCAGATGAAGAAAAAAAGATGAAGTATATTATTCAAGAATAGACCTCGATAAAAAAAAACATGATGCCTAACAATAAACAAGCTTAATAGCACTTCCAATAACCTTTATTATGCATAGTCATATTATAAGCTTAAAAGACTGTTATGCCAGGCATTTACCACTACACCTTCAAAAGTTTCTGGGAAGTTTAGTCATATAGGTACAGTACATTTATTTTATGCATGTACATTTATTTTTGAGTCTGAATAAGTCAAATTATAGAACCAGGATTTTTGTTTGTTTTGCATTAAGTTACGAATGGAATAAAAAGGATTTGGTCTATTACCAATCACCCTGTTGTGATTTATCCATACCGTCGCTTTATCTCTCAACCCGAGGTTATAGAGCGCCCATACACACTAATTTCTTTTTTGCATTTAAGAGATGAAGAGAATATTTTTTGTTTTCATGGAGGTATGAACCGAAAAAACTAATCACACTGTATGAATACGCGAAGCGGATTCATACAAAAGTGTGATTAGTTTTTTCGGTTCATACCTCCATGAAAACAAAAAATATTCCCTTCATTTCTTATAATTTAATAGCATGGAGCGAACAAAGCAAAACTTTACAACTTTTGATACTTTTTTGTATGGAACTATTTTGTGCGGAAGCATTCAAAATGGCTGCGTGCTCAAAATTTTGTTCATGGAGGTATGAATTAAATTTTTCGATCAATCAGAAGTCTCGTTTTTGATAGACGAAACTAACAATTAATTTATACATAGGTAAAAGTAAGATAAGCACTGCAATCATAATTTTCTGAGAATTTGTCTTATGACAATCTTTGTCATGTTTTGTCGCACGAACCCTCAACTCTCGTTTGCAGAATTTAGTTTAGTTTTTTAAAGGACAAAATGAAGTGCATCATTCGTGACAGGTATCCAAAATTAGGGGTTGTGCAAAAGTCAATAACTTTTTGTCTGCGTATTCGGATTGAAACAAGGGGAGATAGTGTCACCTCTGCTTTTGCTCTATTATTCAATATCGTTGAGTTATTGTCGAGTTTGTATTCGGTAGGAGGGGGTCCTATGTGTCTTATATATTTTCAGGAAAACCGATAGCATTCTTCTTGGATTAGACCTACTTAAGCAATGTTAGGCAAAAGAGTATTATTACCTTTATGTTCCTCACATACCTGATTCCGAATTGATTGTTAACGTTTCGTAGGCTTAAGTTTAAACCTATTTAATTTACATCGGTCAGGAAACAAGTCCTTCCCATTTCGATTAATCCCTCTCGATATTGCTTCCTGAATAATGTACAAGTATACGCGCCGAAAATTTGGACAATGAAAGTACTAAGATCGATAGTCGCTCTCGGGAAGCGAACACGGGGCCACTTGATCGAGACGCCGGCGCTCTTTCTAGCGACCACAGACAATACGTTTCGTATGTGGCTATCTGTATTGAATTGTACAAAATCATAAAACGAGCTTCAAGAGGAAAGCGCAATCTGGAGGCTTTCTCCATTCCGAAGGGTCCATAATTTAACCTAAAAATATACGGTCAGTCAAGTTTGAAAGAATTATTTGAAAATACTTTTGGGTGCGTGTAAATGTGAAATAAGATCCTCATGGGAAAGAAAACGTCATTGAAATAGGATAAGTTCCTTTTCTCGTCTAGTTGATTAGAGTAACAATATACTGGATCATGTGTAAATTAGATACATAAGATTGTTTTTGAAAAATCAATGATCTCTCATGAGTTGTATGGAGGTGACATGGATACTGTTTGACCTTTCACATGAAAAGGCAGTGATCTGTTGTAAATGGACTAGAATTCCCAAGACTACGATGTGAAATATATAGTTCCAATAATCAGCTCGATTTTACCAAGATGAAATTACCTTTGTGTCTTAGCCAGCTTTACGGGTTGACGTAAATTCTTGGGAGCAACTTGAAAGGAATTCGGTTTAATCGATTGACCAGTCGCAGCCGTCAAATAATTCATTTGAATCGGAATGTGTGTTTTGAACTCCGACATTGGCCGCCATTTATGCGAAGTATTCCTGTTAATTGGCGACTTAAAAGTCGTAACTACAGCTTGAAACTTTTTCAAGCTGTAGTTAGGACGTTTAGGTCGCCAACCAACCATTTTACTTTTGCTACATGCTGATGGCCATGAATTTTGCAAAATGATACCGTTTAAAATCGAAGTGGAGAAAATGGGCAGAGCCAACGGAGTAAGTGGGAGAGGTCAGAGATTGATCAATTACCACAAGTCCCGCAACTAAACGTGCTGATGAAATTTAGCAAACCAATCGAAAACCGTTTGGGTGAAAGGAAGAAATTCCTACTAAGAAGCAATTTTTAACGTTCTCTCGATATTTTCTATGCGATATTGCACTTAATTTTCTATTCAAATTTATAAACTTTGTTTTGGTATATTCGTGGGTATGATCATTAGCATGGGCTCTGAATCTCTTGTAGACAAACACACGTGAATAGTAACACTGTCGAGATCCGAAGTCATGGCTTTCGACTTCTCACCAGTCAGATAAAATTTTATAAACTTATCGCATTATCTAACCCGTCATTACACTTACAAGCTCTTTCTTAATCTAGACTGCTCTTCAAATTTATCTTCGAGTAAAGGGGTATAAGGAATCATGCAATTCGGATCAGGCGAAATAATGTAACGTATTACTCCAATTTTTCCTTGATTACCCAAATATTTCAAAGATATTTACACCCGTTAGAGAGATATATTTGCCGCAATATATTCCGTTAATCTTCTGAATAAAATGATTTTTTGTGACCCTTATATGTCTTTCATAAAATTACGTAAAAGTTTTGACTGACATTAATGCTATCACAATAATTGGGTGTTCTGTTATCTTCATCCATTTAATTTGTAAATGCGAAAGAGAAGTGCATCTGTCCTATATGCCAATCAATCTTTTAGTCTGAGTTTTATTAGTTTCAACGCTTCTGATTAAAATATATTACTTGAAGTTTTTTCTCTCGTTCGCGGAAATACGTCTTTTAATACTAAATTATAAAATTGAAGTGTTGTTTTTAAATCCATCTTCACTGCTTAAAATTTTGTGGAATCGGTTTCCTTAAAGCTATGAAGCGTTTTCTGTAAATCTGACTTCTTTTAGTTTTAAACATATCATTGTTTATATACTCAACAACAACGACCACCACGAGAATGTGGCTTTGTCGATATCACCTTTTTTACGACGATGAGTTTAATGAATAGAGGATATAAATAATGGCCATAAAAACAAAATTTGTTTAACGAGTAAGAAATTAAAAGACTATTTTGGTTTTCATGGAGTTATGAACCGAAAAAACCTAATCACACTTTTCTATGAATCCGGTTCGACCCGCGAAGCGGATTCATACATAAGTGTGGATAGGTTTTTCGGTTCATACCTCTATGTAAACAAAAGGTTGTCTCTTAATATCTTACTCGTTTAATAGCATCGAGAGAAAAAAACAAATAACTTTAAAAGATTTTTTTTTATTTTTCTTTTCGACTTTTTTTGTGCGTGCTCAAAACTTTGTTCATGGACAAATCATTTTTTTCTCGACAAATCAGAAAAACTCAAAACTTTATCGATGTAAGATATTCTGCGAACAATATAACGCCGTTTGCAAAAAGTCGTCATTACGTACATTATGTGACACCATTTTCTCAGTAGCGAAAAGGCGTTATCGAATGTTACAGCTCAATCGCAAGGTTATTACACTGATGTAATACTACCCAAATAATTTAAGAGATGAAGAGAATATTTTTTTGTTTTCATGGAGGTATGAACCGAAAAAACTAATCACACTGTATGAATACGCGAAGCAGATTCATACATACGTGTGTTTAGGTTTTTCGGTTCATAGCTCCATGCAAACAAAAATATTCTCTTCATTTCTGATAATTCAATATCATCGAGCGATAAAAGCAAAAACTTTACAAATTTGGATACCTTTTTGTATGGGGATATTTTGTGCGGAATCATGAAAAATCACTACGTGCTCAAAATTTTTTATGGAGGTATGAATAATATTTTTCGACCAATCAGATCGCCCGATTTTGATAGACGAAACTAAAAATTAAATCATATCAAAATATTTAATAGGTTTATTTCTCTCCAGCGCCGTATGTCATGTTATAATTCCGGTTCAAGGAAAACACGGATTTGATTATAAAACACCAAACTTTTTGCGATGAAACAACTTGTATAAGTTAATCGAACTGACTGTGTAATTATATTCCGGGCAATATATAGAAGGAAACGGGTTAATGGACGTCATTCCTTAATTTGGTACCTAAAAGCGGATGTTTTCAGAAGAATTTTATGATCGACGTTGTAAGAAAATTATCACGGTGTATATACTTCTACGTAATATTTCAATTCCGACCCCACAGTGCCGGTTATTTTATATACATCTTGATACGTTTAAGTCGAGATGGAATTGAGATACCGCATAACACGATGTAAACCACATTCCTTGCTATACCACGACTCTTTCTCTAACGTTCAAATGTTCTAATAAATACAATTCAGCCAAACGAGACTGACAGTGACGAAATTTACATTAAACAATCAACTGACAAATCGCAGCTGTCAATCAAATGACCAGTCGACAAATGAAATCTTTCATTGAGACCAGAAATGAGATTTGATCTCAAACATTGGCCGCCATTTTCGATATCTTTTTCGATGGTATAGAGATTTAACGCCGTAACTACAGCTTATTCAAGCTGTAGTTACGACGTCAAGTTCTCTAACCAACCATACTATCTTTTCGTTACATGCTACTGGCCCATGAATTTTCAAAATAACGCCGTTTAAAATCGAAGTGGGACTTCCTGTCTGAGTCAATGCCAGCGATTGGTCAATAACCCCATCTCTTGGAATTCAAATAATTAGTTATATGCATAGGGAATATTACAACAGTGTCTTTTTCTATGCGTTGTTATCGTGTTCGAGAATCGTGTGTAGGTATTTTTATTGGATGAGACCGAAGGTCGAATCCAATAAAAAATACCTACACACGTTTCGAGAACACGATAACAACAAATAGAAAAAAAAATACTGTTGTAATATTCCTTTATTATATACCTTTAGGACATGACAAATGATTAAGATTCCGAAAAAAAAAAACACAAAAAAACCCGAACGTCAATACACAAAAAAGGAGTCCGTGTTTAACGTTAAGTACTCGACGAATACGATTTTTTGGTACACGCCGAATATTGATTTTTTTTTTTTTTTTTTTTTTTCTGTCGAGTTGTATTAGATATCCAGATTTTAATCCATATCTTTTATAGGTATATAATAAATAAAGTTATTTTAGCCCGGTTGCAGAAAATAGCCTTTCCGACATTTGTCTAAACAACCGTAAACTTAAGTGGGATAGCATCTGGAGGCTATGAAAGGATGTAGTGTTAGTACTGTTGTGAGAAATACCAGGATTCAATTATGATCCAGCCGATATGACTGAAATACTGTTAAAAGTGGCGTTAAATCCCATTCAATCAAACAATTGATCATAATTTAAATTATTGTTGTATAAATTGTTATGACAAATCACGATTGATGGTCGGCGGCCTTATAAATGCTATCAATTATTCATAGTGTTTAGAATATTTTGTGAGCAAGGATAGAATCGATAGAAATTTGACAGTAACGGGAAAGATGAAATATATTAATTTCATATAAGTTTCACATTAATTTGTGTTCACTCAGTCTATTCATAACTGGACGAGACTGACAAAAAATCCAAGTATTTCAGTATGAGTTATAACCTTAACCCGTTCCCACAAAATTTTTCTTTTTCCCGCTCCCTTCCCCCAAGAACAAAGCTTTGGGAATTGTGGAAAATGAAAAAATTGCTTATATCAAGTAATTTTTCTTCATTATCCACAATATTTTCTATCCAAAAAGAGTAAGAAATTTAAATTCCATCAACTTGGAATTGTCGTCTGCTGCTTCTTTCAATTTGGACTAGACTAAAATGCTGTTGTGTGAGAATCAATGGCCTAACCCGTTCCCACACGATGAAATTTTAGACTAGTCCAAATTCAAAGAAGTTGCAGACGTCAATTTTAAGTTTATGAAATTTTGGATTTTCTCAACTTTCTGGTCCGAAAACCTTGTAGAAAATGGAAAAATTGCTTGTCACAAGCACATTCTTCACTTTCCACAATGTTTTCTAAATTTCTAATAAGGGGCGTCAAAAGGAGTCATTGTGTGGGAACCGATTATGAGACAACATTTTAGAAAGGTCCCAATTATAAGTTATTGACGATAAACTAAAAATTCTGTGTAATTAAGAAAATTGATACCAAACGAGGATAAACAATGTTGTGACAAAATGAGAAATTGATTATAACAGGCAAGTGTTCCTTGTTCGGTGATGTTTCCATGACTAATTTTCAACTTCAGTCTGATTTAAATTGAAAGGATTTGCAGATAACAATGGACAATTGATGAAATTTTAGATTATTATTTTTTTTTTCTTTTTCGTAGATGACATTGGGGAAAATGAAGTAGTCCATTGCCACACAGTATCACATTCTTGATACTATAAAATACAAACAAAAAAGCGTTGCAGGAAAGGGAGGAAATTTTTGTTACAACCATTTTTTTCTTTTTCTAAAATATTTCAAAATTCACTTAGAATACTTTTCTACAGCTTTCTTCAGATCAGCGTAATAGGTAATGTCCTGAACTTGGCAAGGACATTATTCCACATCATCTTCAAAAATAAACATCTCACACAAATACTCCTTTACAGAGCAAATGGCTCTATCAACAATTGACCAATAGCGGCTGTCAATCAAGGAATGAATCGACCAATCGAACCATTCATTCAGCCCGTAATTGAGCTTTGAAATACAACATTGGCCGCGATTTGAGTGTAACGTTTTTGTTGGTTTGGAGACTTAAACTTCGTAACTACAGCTTTCTGTAGTTACGACGTTCAGATCGCTAAACAACCAGTTTACTTGTGTATGGCATGCAACTTGCTATAAATTTGTGCCAGACTACGCCGTCTAAAATCGAAGAGGAATTGCCTGTTGGAGTCAATGGGCGGGCCAGTGATTGCTCAATTGCCAGGACGCTAGCCAATGGAACTTGGATTCCTATTAAGTTAATTAATAAATGACATCAGAAATTACGTCGTATTGTAAAGTATGTAGTCAGGAAAATAAAGAAAAGGAAAGTCGTAGGTTGGCGATCTAAACGTCGTAACTTAAGTTTGAATTAGCTGTAGATTTTACGTGTAAGTAGCTTAACCAACAAAAAATAAACAATATAATTGATGGACGTCTTAGTTAATTTCCGGTATTATTGAATCAATGATTGGTCAATCGATTTTTTCTATTGACAGCGGCGAACTGTTAATTTCTTCGCTGCGAGATATTGGGTTTACCGAGCGTAGGGCACTTCCTTTCTTAACCTATACATGTAACTAAACGACAAAATGTCAAGATCGGTATAAGTTCTAAGCTGCGAGCGACAAACAGTTTGTGGTCAAATATATTATAGTTGCACCACAAAAGATAAAAAAAGATGTAGAGGAACTGCCTCGTTGGCTTAAATAGAAATATTTGTCCGCGGGTCAAATCGCGGGATTAAATGGTAATGGGTTAGTCTATCAGTGAAGATATAGCATGGCATTCAACGAAATGGTGATCAAATGCACTTCGCAATTCCACGAAATAAAAAATTTAATCCATTACCAGACGACAGAACTTTAGACTTGTCCAAATTGGAAGGAGTTGCAGACGACAATTTAAAGTATATAAACTTTTAGATTTTTACCAATTTCTTGGTAGAAAACATTGTGTAAAATGAAGAAATTTCTTTTTGCAAGCAATTTCTCAATTTTACCCAAGGTTTGGTTGTTTTTGGCGTGAAAAGACATCCGATTTGTTCATTTTAAAACTACAAATCAAAGCGTGGTTATGTTGAAAAAATAAGAACAAAGTGAGAACTTGAAAGCTTTCATCTTCCCAAAAACTTTTCACGTTGAAATTTCCACAAGACCTATAACCGCATGGTAATGGGTCATCCAAAATGTGTGTAGAATCTAGTTCTTTGCAGACGATTCAATCAAAGATAGACAGAATTGAATGGATGGTACTTTTCAAGTTTGGTTATTACATTACAGATATAGCATATTGGATATCAAATATTGCAGTAAATATCTCCGAATTTGATATGAAGCTTTACCACATCTATAAACGATATTTACATTTCCGTCTGCTGATGAATGTTTCTTGTGAATAAAAAATTATGAAGGATCAAATTGCTCAAAAACCGAGGTATGTCTTCATTTTGAACGTAAAAGTACAGGCAATGCTCTATGGCTCTCGTAGGTACAGAATTTCTCACCAAAAAGAACCCTAAGTTTACTGACGCCTGTATAGCAAGATTTTATTGACCTGACGGACCGTGACCTCTATTTGCATAATTACAGGTTGACTTATTGTCTTCGGTAATTCTCGTTTCATTCCTCTAGTCGAAAATAGCATTTAATTATTTGTTAAATGCACGAATTCATAAACCAAAATGTCTACGAATGCGGTAGAGCAAAGTCCAACTGCACTTAAAGACGGCAGTTCGAGGCTAGAGCGATCTTTTCTTTTATATGTTTGGTTTTATTCGTCTACTTTTAAATCATTTTACTTCAAAACGTCAGAGAATAACAAACTTCGTCGTTCTTTCGTTTTTTCACATATTCTTGATTCTGTACTGTTGTTTTTCACATTCGTTTCAGCTGTTATTGAAATATATGACAATGGTCATTGAGTGATACTATTGTACCTGTTTATCCGATGACAGATTTTATCATTGTAATGTGGAATCGTTTCTCTAACAGGCATTTGATTAAAAAAGAAGGAAAAAAAGTTGAAGAAATCAATCAATTAATTATGATTTCTTAGCAGTTTCGAACCTGTGTTGACTTCTCCAGGCCTTTGCGTACAATACTACTTGACCACGTATCTTTTGAGGTATTAAGTTGGTATACAAACATTAGATTTTAAAATGTACTTGAATTTCTATGGTTATGGTTATGGACGAAATAACTCTTAAACGCACGACTTTCGTCGAGATCAAACTTATTCATACTTAATTTATATATTGCATAAGGTCAAGTCATGTCAATAATCTTTAGCTATACAATAATTTCAGAATAAGTCACAAGCCCGCTACGGAAAATAATTTTAAAGATTAATCCATGTTGGCAACATGAAATAATGTTGAAATTTATTTTCGCTTTCTGTTCGTCAAATTTATCTCGAATTGCAATTGAATTCAACGGCGGAGAAAACTTCTTTTTCTTCTATAGCAGATCATGTATAATACATAGATAGCTGATCGGTTTGTTCTTTTAGATCTTTCCCATTTTTGAAATTTAGACTTGGCCAAATTGAAAGAGTTTGGGGACAACAATGGGAATTAAATGGCATTTTTAATTTAACCATCCGATGTTGTAGAAAATATTATGGATAAAGAAGAGATTGTTTGTTACAAGCAATTCCTTCTTTTTCCAGTGTTGTAAAAGAATTATGGATAAAGAAGAGATTGCTTGTTACAAGCAATTCCTTCTTTTTCCAGGATGTTTTCTTAAATATGAATCACAGCTACGTAAATTATCGGGTTTGTACAGGAAAGGGCAAGAGAATAGTTTCGTGAAACGCTGGCTTTTCTCATCTAGCAAACACCCTTCTAGAGGGTTAACATTAACATTGAATTAAACTACTGTGGATCTTTTCTCTACTAAGTCTCCTAGTAAGTTCATTTCTAAAAGGCGTCTAAACGCCCCCACATTTATCACACGACCATGACCAGTTATGCGTACTCAAAAAAAAATGAAGACCGATTTTATATTCCTTCCACGCTGATAATAAGCGTTTGAGTATAAAGTCGAGATTTAGAGTTAGATTGGTCGATAAGACAAAATAAGTAGAATAACGATATATTTGTATGATATTTATAGGCAAGTTGAAAAATGGATTTTCCCTTTGCAGAAAAGAAACTTTTTTCTATTGACTATCTCGGCCGCGCAGAATTCTTTTAAAATAATCATTTGGAAACCAATAAATTGGCATCAAACTTCCATTTGACCAATTGCTGACCCTGCCCATTACTCCATTGTCCACGCCAATTGACTCAAACAGGAAGTCCCGCTTCTATTTTAAATGGCGTTATTTTGCAGATTTTATGGCCAGTAGCATGTATCAAAAAAGTAAAATAGTTGATTGGCAACCTAATCGTCGTAATTACAGCTTGACGAGATGTGTATGTGAAACACCATGCCCCCGTAACAGGAATCTTTTAGAAACGGGTGATTTTATTTTTTTTTCTTTGTTTAAGGGAAAAGGGTTAAATTTTGACTTTGACCTTGAAGAAATGACCTTCCCCAGTCGCGGCTTGTTGAGACCTATCTACATACCAAATATTAGCATTGTAACTAAATAAGGGGTGAAGTGATAGGAAAATATTTAGTTTGCAGGTTAAGTTTTTGAGTAACGCTTTAGGGAAAAGGATTAAAACTTTGACCTTGACCTTGATAAAATGACCTTCCCCAGTTGCGCCTTGTTGAGACCTATCTACATACCAAATATTAGCATTGTAACTTAATAAGGGGTGAAGTTATAGGAAAATGTTTAGTTGGCAGGTTAAGTTTTTGAGTAACGCTTTAGGGAAAAGGATTAAAACTTTGACCCTGACCTTGATAAAATGACCTTCCCCAGTTGCGCCTTGTTGAGGCCTATCTACATACCAAATTTTAGCATTGTAACTTATTAAGGGGTGAATTTATAGGAAAATGTTTACTTGGAAGGTTAAGTTTTTGAGTAACGTTTGAAGGAAAAAGGGTTAAAATTTTGACCTTGACCTTGGTGAAATGACCTTCCCCAGTTGCGCCTTGTTGAGACCTATCTATATACCAAATATTAGCATTGTAACTTAATTAGGGGTGAAGTTATAGGAAAATGTTTATTTGGCAGGTTAAGTTTTTGAGAAACGTTTTAGGGAAAAGGGTTAAAATTTTGACCTTGACCTTGAAGAAATGAACTTCCACAGCTACATACCAAATATTAGCATTGTAACTTAATCAGGGTTGAAGCTATAGAAATATTGGCAGGTTAACTTTTGCAGACAGACAGACAGACGGACAGACAGACGGACAGACGGACACCGGTAAAACAATATGCCCCCGATCTATCGATGCGGGGGCATAAAAAAGCCTAAAATTTGTGATGCCCAAGATTCATATAAGTAGCAGCGGTCGTCTATGACGTAAGCAATATATGTCTTGCGTAAAATGTAGTACACAAATCCCATAGGTAAGACAGACAGTACATATGTTTATACAATAACGGCTTAAGCTTGAAACGATCAGTAGAAGTGAGCTGGTTTCCCTTTTTAATTCGATTTTAAATGGAACTTCTATTTGTTTTTGTTTTTTCTACCTACGCGCGTGCACAAAAAATTATTTCTATTGTTAGTTACAAATCTCCTAAATGTTCCTATTGAATAATTGTTAAGAGAGGCGTTAAACCCCATACATACATCCAAACTGTCTATACTACGGTAGAAATGAAGCACGGACATCTACATGTACATACATAAACGTAGACGTGGTCACCAATTTCCTTAGCTAGACAGAAACCGTTTGAACGGTATCAAATCCGATTTAGTCCTGACGAATCTACACCGATATAGTTGCAAAGTTGGCATTTGACAGAGCAGACACATTAGTCCATATTAGGAGATCAAGGAAAGAAATACGATCCAGACCTTTCATAAAACATTGCTGTAGCAGACAGATGGTCTGAAACTGTACAAATCTGTATCAAAAATAACAACTTTTTATTGTGTCTATCATATTTTTCTATTAAGGAGGCCAAGGCGATCGGCACCACTTAAGAAGGCACCAAATGTTCCGTAAACTCATCTCCTTTAATTGACCAATCTGTCAAGCAAAGAAAAAAAACGGCCAATCAAACCATTCATTTTGATCGGAAGTGGATTTCAGCTCCGACGCTGGTCGCCATTAATGTGATATAATTTTGTTGGTAAGGCGACATAAACGTTTAACTACAGCTTATTTAAGGTGTAGTTACGACGTATAGGCTGCCAACCAACCATTCCACTTTTTTGTCACATGCTACTAGCCATAAAACTTGCAAATAACGCCGTTTAAAATCGAAGTTGAACTTCCTTTCGGAGTCAATAGGCTGTGGCAACGGAGGAAGTGGGAAAAGTGAGCGCCAGTGATTGGTCCATAACGACTGATGTTGATACTTACAAGATGTCAAATTCTAATATATTCTTTAAATTGCATCCAAACACTGCATGCTTGTAAGTGGACATGGGAGGTTTTACCGTGTGTTTATCCAAACCCGTGCGAGGTTTTTGAAATATTTGTATATTTGTATGCGACATTTTAACGCCTACTAGTCCCGTGTATTTCACAGCCTACCCAGACCTGTTTGTAAATTAAGGATTTCACCCATTCACGTATAATCCCGCTGTTCACCGCCAAAAGAAAAAAAAGCTCTGGAAATCATCGAGAAATATCCAAACACGACGGCTGCATTTTCATTGACTCTGGACCAGTATAAAATTTTGTTGTCTTATAACGGGTTAAGAAGTTTTTGGAACTGTGCAATTCATTTAAACAGTCAATCCGTCTGAGAATACCAGGAAGCCACATTTCATAATTGTAGACGGATTACTTTGACTTTTATTTCATGAATAATCTACAAAATAATTGATGGATATGCCTATCATTTTGTCTAGATTCTGGGTTGTAAAGAAATCGAGATGGACCACGAGGAAATGACGACTTAAACGAGTCAGTATCTTTTATGATTGACGGATCGCCTCTGTTAGTAAAATAATCCATTGGCTAATCAAATCGTTCATTTAATTTGGAGGTTAAATTTGAACTCAAATAAATATGTTCATCATATTTTGTGTTGGTATAGAAACTTAAACTGCTTAACTACATCTTATTCAAGCTGTTGTTACGGCGTTTTGTCGTAAACCATGCATTTGCTTTTTTCTGTCCATTAAAGCTGTTCGATATTCATGTCGAACTGCCATGTTTGAAGGCACAGAGGGCGTGGTCAACGATCCGTCAATTTAAAGCAGGATTCATGGAGATAACATTGAGTAAGCTGTAGTTTCGGCGTCTAAGCAACGTTAGGGTTCAAAGTTTACTTCCATTCTAAACAAAAGATTTGATTGGTAGATTGATTCTGTGTGTGACTGTGCAATCGTGAAGAAACGTTTTTGAGTTTCCGACACATGCAGGCAAGTCAAGATAATATGAAATATCTCATTGACCTTTTATTTTACAACTTTGAGTCCTACAAAATAACAGCATGGTGATATATGGAAAACTAACGACGTTGGATACGAGGAGAAACTAAACAAGTTAAATTATACAGTTCTGATCAAATACCCTTCATGCTTATTTCTGAACTTGTAAAGAATAGAGGAAGCTATCTCTCTCATACGCACTTGGATTCAGGAATTTGTAACAATTTACAAGGTAGTGCAGCTTCAATTTTTCAATGTAACGGATGTTTTGACGAGCATCACTGGTTCCGTCATGAGAAATGTTTGACTCGTAGGAATACGGAACCACTGATGCTTGTCAAAACATCCGTACCCTTAAAAAATGGCAGCTGCACTACCTTGTAAATGTTTATTATAGAGAAAGATAATTTAATATGTTTTTATAAATTCTTCAATCTAAGTGCCTAAGATCTCTCTCTCTCTCTCTCCCTCTCTCTCTCACTCTCTCTCGCTCTCTCTCTCTCTCCCTCTCTCTCTCACACACACACACACACACACACATACATACATACACACTAATACACACACAGCACCTAGACAGACATTGCGGTTGCAAATAAAACCGTGTCTATTTAAGCTTAAGCGTCCAGGTGTCCCTATGAAATGTTGATGATAATTATTCAGGGATGTTTACATTTTCTCTTGATTATTTAAACATTCATATACAATATAAGCATTCATTAAAGACAAAAAGAAAAAAAAGATAATAAGCCTACCTCATAAATTCTTAATATATTCACCAAAGAAAATAATCCATTTTCACAAATTATCATTAATCCGAAACTATGAAAATATAGCGACACATCTCGTGTCAACACGCTGAACTGTAGGATCACCTGCAAAGCATGACGCACGGTTTAATTTCAGGAGGTGAAAAGTCCTGCCACATATTCTAGAGACTTAAAAAAATTCTGATAAATATGTATCACGTTCAACCTTCTACAACTGGGTTTCTCCGTTTCGCGAAGGCAGAACAAGTGTTTGTGACAGGCCTAGGACTGGGCGGTCAACTGAGGCAGTGACCCCAACAATGGTAGCAAATATAAAAGCCTTTGCCAACATAAAATGTCGAGTAACTTTGGATGAGGTATCCTACAAGTTTAGCATCGGTAAGGTATTGGCACACAAGGTATTACACGAACACCTAGGCATGAGCAAGGTAAGTGCCAGGTGGATGCCTAGACAGCTGTCCGCAGATCAAAAGGCAATCAGAGTCACCAATGCAAAAGAACATTCAAGTCGTTTAAATCGTGAAGGACATGCGGGGTTTTTGTTGTTGTTGTTGTTGTTTTTAACCGCATTATCACCGGAGATGAGATGTGGCTTCATTATTCCGAACCTGACACAAAAGCTCAGTCAAAGCTGTGGAAAGGAAATGGTTCTCTACCTCTAAATAAGTTTAAGCTGTCTCCCTCGGCTGACAGAGTCATGCTTTTCGACTTTTGGGATTCACGAGGAATGGCACTTACTAATTTCATGCCAGATGGTCAAACTGTCACTGCTATATATTATTCTGAAGTAATTCTAAAAAATCTCAGAGAAAAGCTCAAGCAAATGCGTCTAAGGTTTATACAGAAAAATGCCCCCCTTCTTCACGACCCCCCCCCCTTCCCGTACCGCCGCAGCTACAGTGGAGGTTATCAGCTCTTACAAACATTTGTCTCACCCTCCTTTGAGCCCAGACCTCTACCCCTGTAACTTTTATTTATTTCCATAACTAAAAACAAGAGGACCATGATGCTCCTATATCGGTCCCCTGAGTATGATGGCTCAAAGGGTTTATGATATAATATTCAAAATATCAAAGCCCTACACCTAATCATTTTGGAAAAGATGATTTTTTGAAGATTTTCCCCTTTAATCCTAGGTAAAGTGAAAATCCAACAATGTTGGGCTAATTTTAAGAGTACCGTAATTCTTTGGAGTACTTAAGTAGATGGTCAATAGGCATTAATACATATCAAATATCAAATCTCTAGGCCTAATGGTTTAGAAGGAGAACATTTTCTATGATATCCTTCATTATTCCTATCTGGGATTGCTCAGAAAAGGGCTTATTTTCAGAATACAGTAATTCTTTGAAGTATTTTAGTACAGGGTCAATAGGTATTATTACACACCAAATATCTAAGCTCTAGGCCTTGTGGTTTGGGAGTAGAAGATTTTTAAAGATTTTCTACTTTAATTCTATGTTAAATCAGGGATCACACAGAAAAAGGCTAATTTCAGAATACGGTAATTCTTTGAAGTATTCTGGTAGTTGGTAAATAGATGATGATTTTTACCAAATATCTAAGCTCTAGACCTTGTGGTTTTGGAGGAGAAGATTTTTAAAGATTTCCTTCTATATTTCTATGTAAAATCAGGGATCACACAGAAAAGGACTAATTTCAGAATACAGTAGTACTTTTGATAAGTATTTTAGTATTTTGGTAGAGGGCCAATAGATGATAATGTATATCAAATATCAAAGCTTTAGGCCTTATGGTTTGGGGAGAAGAAGATTTTTAACGTTTTCCTTCTTTATTTCTTTGTAAAATCAGGGATCGCACATTAAAGGGCTAATTTTCAGAATACGGTAATTCTTTGAAGTATTTTGGTAGAGAGTCAATAGATAATGATTTTTACCAAATATCAAAGCTCTAGGCCTTGTTCTTTGGGAGAAAAGATTTTTAAAGTTTTCCTTCATTATTTCTTTTTAAAATCAGGGATCGCACAGAAAAAAGGCTAATTACCAGAATACGGTAATTCTTTGAAGGATTTTGGTGGAGTGTCAATAGATGATGATTTGTACCAAATATCAAAGCTCTAGGCCTTACGGCTTGGGGTGAGATTATTTTTTAAAAGAATTCTCTCCGTTGCCATGGCAACCAGAGCTCTAAATGGATTTCAATTCTTTGAGGTATTTTGAAAGAGCATGACCTAAGGATCATTTCTGTGAAGTTTGGTTGAAATTCCATGGATAGTTTAGGAGGAGAAGATTTTTTGAGATTGTGAACGGACGGACGGACGGACGCCGGACGATGACCGATCACAATAGCTCACCCAGGGCACTTCGTGCTCAGGTGAGCTAAAAATCATGGGAGGCCATGGGTTCGATCCCCGGCGGCGGCACATATACTTTCCGACATTTGTCTCTCATCAATTGGTGGATAACCGTAAATTTTTTCTCTCCGTTGCCATGGCAACCAGAGCTCTAAATGGATTTCAATTCTTTGAAGTATTTTGAAAGAGCATGACCTAAGGATCATTTCTGTGAAGTTTGGTTGAAATTCCATGGATAGTTTAGGAGGAGAAGATTTTTTGTAATTGTGAACGGGCGGACGGACGGACGCCGGACGATGACCGATCACAATAGCTCACCCAGGGCACTTCGTGCTCAGGTGAGCTAAAAATCTTGGGTTCGATCCCCGGCGGCGGCACATATACTTTCCGACATTTGTCTCTCATCAATTGGTGGATAATCGTAAATATTTTCTCTCCGTTGCCATGGCAACCAGAGCTCTAAATGGATTTCAATTCTTTGAAGTATTTTGAAAGAGCATGACCTAAGGATCATTTCTGTGAAGTTTGGTTGAAATTCCATGGATAGTTTAGGAGGAGAAGATTTTTTGTAATTGTGAACGGGCGGACGGACGGACGCCGGACGATGACCGATCACAATAGCTCACCCAGGGCACTTCGTGCTCAAGTGAGCTAAAAATCATGGGTTCGATCCCCGGCGGCGGCACATATACTTTCCGACATTTGTCTCTCATCAATTGGTGGATAATCGTAAACCTAAGTGGGGTAGCAGCTGGAGGCTAGGAAAGGATGAGTGGTAGTACTTGTGTGAGAAATGCCAGGAATCCATTGTTAGGTGCCCCAGCTGCCGCGAAACGACTGAAATACTGTTAAAAGAGGCGTTAAACCCCATTCAATCAATCAATTTCTGGAAAAAAATATAAGACCAGGGCGGCTTTGATATCTGCTGTACCTAAACAGTACCTAAAAAACATAGGTCTATGTCATGGTCCACAGCAGGAATACAAAAGCTCCCACGAAGTTCACAAAAGTGCGTGGACGTAGGTGAAAAATGTTTTGAAAAAGAGTAGAAAGATTTTTCATTTCGAATGGTTTTCTAGAACGAGTCAAAAATCCAGATATTTTCTGACCGTCCCTCGTAACTCGATCTTTGTTCATAATTCTATTACCACGTTGTCGTAAGTATTGTTATATATTTGCTGAGCTCATTTTGGTAGACTGTGCACTTTGAACAAGTATAAATGAATTTTCGTCGTTGTCGTTATAAAACGTCGTAACTACAGCTTTAATCAAGCTGTAGTTACGACGTTTTAGAACGACACCGACGAGTTGTAAACTTGTATACATTATTTTCTTTCTTTTTTTTTTTTTTTTTTTTGTCCAGCAGCAAGTAAGAGTTTATGCTTTGACAATCCAATGAATATTATAATGCATTTTGGACGCGTACACGTTTCGGTCGCGTGACATTATTTCTTAGATATAACGAGGTTTACCAAAAGTGACTTTGTTTGAATCGTTGGCAAAAAGCAAGGTAGTATAAAAGAGATGTTCATTACTCCCAACGATCTTATGCTTTGGCACTCTGAATTAATACATGATAATAAAGGTTCGAAGAAGTATTACATTCTTATTTTTTCGAAACTATGGATGACTTTAGAAACAACATTTAGAAAAAAGAAAACTCTTTTATCCTTTTAATAAACGGAATACGGTACATAGTTAATATTTGAACGCTTAGGTAATGTTGGTAAATATCAGCAATAGTTTAAAACCCATTCCCACTCAATCCCTCCTTTTTACGCATCCTAAGAATAAAGCCTTGGAAAACATTGCTTGTATCAAGCAATTTCTTCATTATCCACAATGTTTTCTATCCAAAAAGATGAAAAGAATTCAGATTTCATCACTTTGAAATTGTCGTCTGGAGCTTCTTTCACTTTGGACCAGTCTAAAATTTTGCTGTGTGGGAATGGGTTAAGAGATTTATCACTTATATTATAAACAACATTTGCGCACGTGCGCCTTGCTTTCCAAAAGAAAGGACAAACAAAAGATGTCCTGCCATTTGATTTTTATAAAAGATATGGAAACCCAGGTCAAAAATCTATTTAAACTGAATTGAAAAGGGAATCAACTCGCCTCTTCTGATATTGTTCAAGCGCCTCTTTTGATATTGTTCAAGCTTAAGTGATTTCCATAACAAGATATACTGAATTGTTTGTCCTACCTTTAGAGATTTGTGTACTTCGTTTTACGCATTTTAGCATATATTGCGTACGTCATGGAAGGTCGCTGCTATCCCGATCAAAGGCGTCGAACCTATACTGGTCTCATTATTGTTCGTCTGAACTTGAGTTTAAACAAGATTTTTGTTTAAACTATCCACATTAACTATAAGTTTGACCTCGATAATTCACCTTTATTAATGACAAAACGTACAGACGAGGACAAAAGAACCACTAAATACTGAAAGTCACGTGAATTCACTGTCAACTTAAAATGATTTTAGTACGGGGATTCGATTGGTCAATACATGAAAAACATCCTTTCGTCACTGTCAGTGCTATGTTCACATTGACAAACGCTTTCGTGCGATCGTTTCCCTTTTGAAATCCGAATTTCGCAATGATGCACGCGGTAGGTGAATCACCATTTTTCAAACGCCAGCTAGCGACTGTGATCCTGAAAGCAGGCTGTATTGTCAATAGTTTTGAAGTGACAAAGAATTGGTCTATAATTGTGTATTCGCCCTATAAACGCAAAACGACAATCCCGATCTTTCAGTACAGGAACAAGATAAAAAATTCTTTTTCGCTATTAGCATTTAGTTGACTGGCACTGTCTGTCCGTTTTCCGGTCTCTAACGAAAACGGAAATGAATGGAAGACGGAAACCAGACTAAAACAGTAGAAAGGAAAGGTGCCTAGTTAAATTATTTGGAAGTGCGGAATTACAATATCGCTCCTGACACGCTCACCTTGATCAAGATTGAGCTGAAAAAATGACTGAAGGTCAGAGTGTATTCGTGATTTGAGAGTACCCGAAAGCCATGGGCTCGCGGTTCTTGTTCGATGATAGTAAGCCTGCACAAGACTGTTCCGATCCCCTGTATTGATGATACGCAAGAAGATCGTAACTAAATTGACAACATCATATTATTCAATTTAGTTTTGTCAATCAAATTAGAAGCCGCCGTCAAAGCGCAGTCGGTAGCGCGTCAGACTCCCAATCTTCAATCATTGAATGTCATGGGTTAGATCCCCGGCGGCAGCACATACCCTTTCCGATATTTGTCTTTCACCAATGGGTAAATAATCGTACACCTAAGTGGGATAGCAGCTGGAGGCTAGGAGAGGGTGTAGTGGTAGTACTGGAGTGAAAAATAGAAGGAATCCATTGTTAGTTACTCAAGCCGCCGCGATACGACTGAAATACTGTTAAAAGTGGCGTTAAATTCTATTCAATCAATCAATCAAAATCATGTATTCTGATTGGCTGCAAATTAGCTCCATACCACCTTTAAAAATGATTACGTAACTACGTTGGATGCTTTTGTATGAAACTAAAATTTAATGGCACTTCTGTATAATTTCGTTTTTAGTTTCGTCTATCAAAACGGGCCTCTAATTGGTCGAGAAATTTGGTCGAAATTTTTGAGCATGCAGCTATTTGACATGTTCCGCACAAAATAGCCCCATACAAAAAAGTGTCAAAATTTGTAAGTTTTTTGCTTTTACGCTCGAAACTATTAATTGTAAGAAATGAATAGAATATTTCTTGTTTTAATTGAGATATGAAGCGAACAACCTAATCACACTTATGTATGAATTCTCTTCGCGTATTCATACAGTGTCATTCGATTTATAACTCCATGAAAACAAAATAAATATACATATGTATATCTTCAAACTAGATTTTAAGGAATGTTGTGTATGTTGGACCCCAACTGATAAGCTAATTGCCTTATCTGTAAATCACAACAGGGGGGTTAATCATCTTGTATATTCCATTGATGACCATGGTCAAAATTTGTCAATATTATGCAAAAGCTGCACCTTAGCTTTATGCTGATGAGAATTTGATAGAAACCAAAGCAAAGTTATTTTTCATCTTATCATTTCTTATGCTTTCCAAATAAATGTAAATCAATTTCAAATAACTGAATGAAAAGTGACTAAGTATCAGATTGTTTGATTGAGTGTAATTGAAAGAAATTCACATGCATTATTTATTTTGTAATTTAAGGGGTTAAACAGTTTCCTCAAACCTTGTGGTAAAGTAAGAATTCTAGTAAAAATACTTTTCTCATTTTGATTTATCTCCAGGCCTAGAATATGGTAGTATTTCCTGAATATTATAGCAGTTTTACAAACTAAAAAGTTCGATTTACTAAAAGACAAAAAGTGTTGAAATATTGAGACCAAAGGGGAAATCAGAAAAATCAATATTTTCTCCTCTTCTCTCAGCATTGTCTATCCAAGTTATTCCAGTTGCTATTCGTGATCTTTTATGATAACAATAGCTTAATATTTTGTATATTTACTGTCTTTTGTACTTTGAAAAAGTCTTAAAAACTAGGACTTATTATTCATTAACAATTATAACTAAATAAAATTCAAAATGTACTTCAAGAGACAAGTTAGCTACAAAGAAAGTGCAAATATATGCCACACTTATCCATGATAATATAGCAGATTTAAGCCCTTGTATACTGTATACAGCTTCCTTATCAGATAAGGTCGTTAAATTCTCAGCGGGTGGTTAATTGTATATCTCATTGGGGGGGGGGGGTCAAATAAAAAAGGATTAAAAATAGGCCTTTAAATGAATACCCTATTGAAATTAAAAACATTTTACCGATTTTTTAAAAAAAAAAGAAACTGAAACTTTGAAAACGGCGTTTAACCCAAAACACACTTTAAAAGTCATCTGATTTGTAAGCTATACGAAATAAAGGGAGGGTGAAGAACGATATTGAGAAAATAGTTATATCAAAGAAATCTTGTAATATATCAATCAATTTTGACACAGATCATTCCATACACAATATACGACCAATTTTCTACACAATATTGGAACGGCTAAACGTAGCGGTTTATTACGAAAAAAACTTTTTTATAATTCGCATCTCTGTCTCTCTGTCTGTCTCTGTCTCTCTCTCTCCCCCTTATGCTCTCTCTCTCTGTCTGTCTCTCTGTCTCTGTCTGTCTGTCTGTCTGTCTCTCAGTCTCTGTCTCTGTCGCTGTCTCTGTCTCTCTGTCTCTGTCTCTCTCTGTCTCTCTCTCTCTTTCTCTCTCTCTCTCTATCTATCTCTCTCTCTCTCTGTCTCTGTCTCTCTGTCTCTCTCTGTCTCTCTCTGTGTCTCTCTCTCTCTGTCTCTCTCTCTGTCTCTCTCTCTGTCTCTCTCTGTCTCTCTGTCTCTCTCTGTCTCTGTGTGTGTCTTTCTCTCTCTCTCTGTCTCTGTCTCTTTCTCTCTGTCTCTGTCTCTGTCTCTGTTTCTCTCTCTCTTTGATAAGATTTTGATTCAATACCTCAATAAAATCAAATGACTTTAGCTTCAATTAATATGATTCAAGATATAATAATGATAGAAAAGCAACCGGTTTGAAACAACTATTTTGTGCATAGTTTCATTCTCAAAGATTTTTTCGGTGCAGTTATTGTGGTGGTGGTGGTGGTATCAAGTGAATGAATGAAGAAGTTTTGATCGACGAAATTAGAATTCAATGATAAACCAGTGATCTTGTGTAAAATTCATACCCAATATCGTCAGTGTTTTACCAAAACATCGTAACTACAGCTTATTTCAAGCTGTAGTTACGTGGTTTTGGTAGAACACCGACAACATATTGCTATATTCACGCCCTAGCAATGCAAACAGATTCTTAACTGAAAAAAAATGTGATTCGTTTTGAGTGCGGAGAAGCGGAACAATACTCGACATCCAGCATTCAGATATTTAAGCATTCAGATGATTATTTTTTTATATCAAAAACTCCATTTCATAAAAGTGTTTTCCCCGTAATCTGGTGAAGAGATAATGCCCCCTAACAAAATTGGAAATGAATGGAAGACGAAATTCCAAATACCGCTAAATGAAAGATGCGTTCTACACAATAATTGAAATAAATATAATGGATGGTCGGCTAAAAGTAACTTTTATTGCGGCCTCCAGTCTTCAATCATAAAACAGGCAGGTCACCGCTTTTCATCTGAATTATGCGCTTTATTTCTATAACGTTACAATATGGCGATTCATAAACTAAATTGTAATACACACAACATTACGAAATAGGAAATAAAAATTGCCGTGTAACTTATTTCTGTACAAACCCTGAATTTTACGTACCTGTTGTTTTATATTGAGAAAAAATATAGGAAAAGATGAAATTGCTTGTAACAATCAATTTCTTCTTTTCCAATTCACCCTTTAGGTTCAGTTACTTTTTCAAATTACATTCACTTTTAATTGTCGATTGCAACTTCTTTCAAATTAGGCAAGATCAAAACTTTGAAAAACAGGAAAGGGTTAATCCTATTCCAGCGTATTGTTTGTGGAATATTTAGAACAATGTAGGTCAGCGATATTAAATGAGCCTACAAATGGCTTTTCCGACAATTGACCAATCGCGGCTGTCAATTAAATTACTGATCGGCCAATGAAATAATCAATTTAGACCAGAACTGAGTTTTGAACTCCGACAATTGTGTTAACCTTTTTTGTTGGTTTGACGACTGAAACGTCGTAACTACAGCTTTTTCAAGCTGTAGTTACTACGTTTCAGTCGTCAACCAAGCATTCTACATTTTCTTTACTTGCTACTTGCCATAAATTTTGCAAAAAAAACGCCGTTTAAAATCGAAGCGGGACTTCCTGTTGCAGTCAACTGGTCGGACCAACGTTGTAAGTAGGCGGGACCAGCGATCAGTCAATTGTGCATGTGCTTCTGGCACACATGTTGAGCAGCCTGGACAACTCAACAGTGTATGAATATACTCGACGACTCTGATCAAACTGTGCGAATGCAAACAGTGCGGATCTATGTTTTACGGACAAGAGATATTGTTGTTAATGTCAATCACAAGCTCATATTGGCCTGTTGATATTCATATTATGTGAAATATTTAGAAAAATGAAAATTAGAGCAGTTGCCGAAGAAAAATCAAAACGAAATCAAAGTCTCAAGAGCACTTGATCTGCAAGAACAAGAAAAATCGAAAGATACCAGGTTCTTACAACTTATCATCTTTCCCCACGAGATAACTGAAATACTGTTAAAAGTTGCGTTGCACCCCATTCGATCTATCTTTACAAAAAGGCTTAGATATAGAATTAACCTATTCCCATACAGCAAGATTTTAGACTAGTCCAAACTGGAACAAGTTGTAGACTACAATTTCTAGTTGATAGTATTTCAAATTGTTTTCGTCTCTTTGGATAGATCATTGTTGATAATGAAGAATTTGCTTGAGACAAGCAATTCTTCATTTCCACAACGTTTTTCAAAACTTTTTTCTTCAAGGGCGTTAATGGAAGGGATTGTATGGGAATGAATTAAAAGCATTAAAAACATATGATCCATGCCCTATATTCAAGTATACATTAAGTGGTCGGACCGAAATAATAAAGTCTATGAAACAGAATTTAAAACCGAAAGACACGACCAACTCAAATAAATCCTCCTTTTGAAACTATATTTAGTTTATTTTATACTAATTTATTTTGGTACGATTGCGACGAAAGCTTTAAATTTATAGCGTCGCTCTCGAACACTCACTACCCAGGTGTTTTCACGTCCCTGAAAGAGAGGCAGTGGCTGAATCCCACTACAGCTGGGTAGATTGGGGCTGGCTATTAAGTGTCTTGCCCATGAACACACCAAGGTGACAGTAGGGCTCGAACCCGTGACCTTCAGATCACAGGTCAAGCACCAATACCACTCGGACATCGAGGCAGTCAGTATTTCGAGATTATGTCAAATTGTTTAAGGGTTAGCGGGACTATGAATTAGAAAATATCTATCAAGATAAAAAATATTGGTAAAAGAAGAAATAGTTTCACACTAGTTTTGCCTTCTTTTACTGCAACAATCGTCTCTTTGGATAGATCATTGTTGATAATGAAGAAATTGCTTGTGACAAGCAATTCTTCATTTCCACAATGTTTTTTTCAAAACTTTTTTCTTCAAAAGTAAACCAGTCTTTCGAGAGCGCATTTTGCTACTGAATGACAATACTGAAGATCTATAAATAGAAATCCTAACAGATGCGGGATAATCTCGCTCATTACAGTAGCTTACGTGAAATCTATATTTATCTGGATTCTATAAAGGTTTACATTTTTTTCCTTTAAAAGCAAAAAGTAGAAGGAAATAAATAGCAACGATGTCCTAATGGTATATACAATATGGACATTGTTGCTATTTATTTTCTTTAACTTTTTACTATCAAACAAGAAAAATATAGACCATTTATAGATCCCACATGAAAATAAGATATAAATAAATATTAAAAGATTCCGAAGTTATTTCACGTCCATGAATTTTCAAAACTCCATTAACAACATTATGGTCAACAACTAACGAGATAAGCTTCAAAAAATGTATAAAGGAAGTTCATACATTCAACAATTTCCATTTTGTTTTCAAAATAAAACAAATTAGCGCTTTATGCTGTATACTCCTTAATATCAAGTAAATTCGAATTAAGGCATATGCCGTTTTCTAATACGATGAGAAATTTCTTTCATTATGCTCACTACGAAAAGACAAGACATTAAAAGATTTAAACATAAAATCACCTACTTGTAAGGTTATTTTTCTGTTAATTGGTAAATACATTTATCCCTGACCATATGTTAAATAACATCCCGCACGTTTGGAACCATACCGTGATGTGGCCCCGCACACAATTGGTGGCCACTCTCTCTGTGTGAAGCTTGTAGACAGCTTACTATTGGTGAACCAGGAAATAGAGCTTTTTTTCATAGAAGCAAGATGCTTGTTGTTTTAATCAATATATTGGGTATTAACTGTGGTCTTTTTAGGATTTTAGTTATTTGTTAAATCTATATAAGTATAAAAGCCTAATTACAAAACTTTTCTCCATACCCTGTCGACTCAAAGTACTTTATATAATTACGTTCTCAATTCTTTTCCCTGATAAAAAATAGGTTGGTGGTCCAAGTCGCAAAGTGACAACGCTCAAGTAAATATACATATGTTGTTGTTGTTGTTGTTGTTTGGTTTTTTTATATCTTCTACATGATGGAGCCGCAAAACTGCCGGTTTTGAACTGGCTTGAAATCAAAGAATTGTTTCACAGAAGGTGGCTAATTCTATTCAAACTTCACTATACTCAGAATTAGTAAAATTCTGTTTCTCAAAGGATCTCGGAAATGCTTTATTTTGACATATCAAAGAATGAGTTCGAAGACCAATTGATAAGAATCATCGAAAAAAAGACGATTTGAATTTTTGTATACGGCAAGTAATTTCAGCATGCAGTTTGTTGATAACAGTACCGAGTAACGTGCTATGAAAAGCAATAACGAATGTACAGGCTATGGCATTTCTTTTCAAAGGGTCCTTGGGTCTATTATGAATGTGCGTTAGACCGTCCTTACGTTCATGCAATCGGGTAGATTTAAAGAACGACCTTTTCTCAGATCTCGTCACGATAAAGGCATGGGTTTATTGGAGTAATGTTATAAGCAACCGTTTCAAACTTTCTGTTTCGTTGTCATTCTTAAACTTCCTAACTACAGCTTGAATCAAGCTGTAGTTATGAGGTTTTAGAATGACAATGACGTTATGTTATTCTTGTAACAATTTAGTAGTTTAGATATTATGAGCCCAACGTATAATTTACAACAATTTCATCCAAGGGCCAAAGTCACGATGCAGATCAGTCTGTGCATGTTCACAGCAGCAGCAGCCGACCTGAGTCTTCACTTTACGTTCTGTGGATAGCCACTGTGTATGAGCTCCCCTAGACGACCAGTGAAATCTCTAGATACCTTGTGTGGTGTGTAGTGTACTCTTAAAGAAGATAT